>QANZ01017797.1:193594-216741 GCA_003254925.1 Chamaecrista fasciculata
AGAGAATGAGAGGGGAAAAAGGAACCGAGCACGACGGCGACGCCGAGGTTGACCGGCGAGGACAGCTTGGAGCTTTGTCGGCGGCGGAGAGAGAAGATGGAGGTGGCGGCGGGTTGAAGGCTGAAATTTTTAAGAAGAAGGGAGGTGAGGAAGATGTTATGAAATTTTAGATTGAATTGATGATTTGTAGATATTGTGCGTTCAGTCCAGAGAAGTTATGAAATGTTACATATTGATCCTAACTTACTCCATCTCATTTGATTTTGCCACGTCAGCATCCCAGTCAGACTGCCACGTCACACTTAACGGCGAAAATTGGACGGAAGTGACCAGGGGACTAACGGTGAAACTTTTTGCGAAGGTTTGGGACCAAATCTGCAACAAAAATAGTTATGGGACCAAATTGAAACCTTAGTCATAGTATTGGGACCAAAAGTGCACTTAAGCCAATATTTTAAGATGAGTTCATGAGTTGGGTTGGATCGACCCTTGATTTTATGGGTACCTACCCATGACCCATTTATGACCAACTCACTTGTGACGCAATGCAAAACTAACTCAACCAATCCATTTTGCCACACCTAATTTCAACTCAACATTTTAGTCCAAATATTATTGGTTCACCCAACCCAAACATTTTAGGCTCGTTAAAAGTAACCCAAAATCATTAATCCAAATCAAGTACCAAAAAATAAATCAATCAACATAACCCAATTATGTATTAAATGAGTTTGGGTTATGTTGATTGATTTATTTTTTGGTACTTGATTTGGATTAATGATTTTGGGTTACTTTTAACGAGCCTAATTTTTGTCCAAACTCATTTAATATGGGGACCCAAATATAAATAATTATTATTTATTTTATTCCTTTTAAAAATAATGTGTTTAATTGTTAATGGAAGTGGGTTCATTATCTTAGGATATTTTGTGAGCGGAAACTGTAGATCACGTAGAGTGGCAGAAGGGAAAATGGGGAGAGGATAAAAGATTTTGTGAGCTTGAGGAATTAGGAGAGATGAGAAATGCGACATCGCCTCTTCCTCGCTTGCAGATGCAAACGGGAGAGTTTATGCTTTTTTATTGGGCTTCAAAAGCCTTGTCTCAGCTTCATGTCACAACCCAAAAGTCCACGTGCGTGACAAAATACAAGAAATTATATGCTTAATTAAAATCACACAACTAACATTGTCAATTACAAATGACTGGAAACAAATCCTACAAAACCGCTGCCCGTGGATCCATAGAGATGTATAAGCTACATTCAAGTTATGTACAAGTCCCTAATTATAATTTCTACATACATAACAAGTCCCTAATGTAAAATCTCGCAAATTAATAAATAACATACCAAATATATTGCATACATGTTTAATTATAAAAATTATTTAAGGAAGAGAGAGGAGTTAGTGATTAATGTAGTTGGCTTGCAATGGTTTTTTGAATTAGTAAAGTAAAATCCCCGCCCAAAGGCAAAGAAAGAAGGCCGAAAATCTAAACACTCACTCACTTATCACAAGTCATGACTAACAAATTAATCAACTAGATATTAAATATTGTATTATAGCATCCAGTGCAAATAGTGAGTTTGTGAGTTCATTTTTTTAAGGTAAAATGCACTTTGGCATCCTGTGGTTAGAACCGAATCCACTTTGGTACCCTAAAAGACAAAATTTGACAATTTGGTACCCTGAGATTTGCGCTGTTAGCATTTTGGTACCCTATGGTTATTTTCCGTCAAGATTTAACGAAAAATTGTTAGCACTTTTGCAAAAATTAGAAAATGCTCCCAAATAGTTTCAAAATTTTCAAAAAAAAGTCCCTAGATCATAATTTTAGGACTAAAATGAAAATTATAAAAAAAATTTAGGGTCAAAATGTAATTATGAAAATATTGAAAAAAGAATAAAATTACAGATTAGTCCTAAATATGAAAAATAAAATGCAGTTTAGTCCTAAAACTATGTGGTTCGATGGTGAGAAGATAAACTTTACAAAATTTGTGCAAAAATTACATAATGCCCCCAAATAGTTTCAAAATTTACAAAAAATTCCTAGATCATGGTATTTGAGGACTAAAATAAAATTACAAAAACTTTTTGGGGTCAAAATATAATTTTGGAAAATAGAAAAAAGGAGATAATTTCTTACCAGTCCTAAATCTGGAAAGTAAATGCAATTTAGTCATACCCATATTCAAATACAACTACTTAAATGAAATTTTGAAAGTAAACTTGAATAATTTGAAGAATATTCTCATTAATTAATTTACAAATTAAATAATTTAATTTAGTTTCACTAAATAATTTAATAAATTAAGTTTGTTGTGTTTTGATTCGTTTTACCAAAGGAAGTTGATCTAAACGCACAAAAGAAATCTTGTTGAAGAGTAAAATAAGGTTTAAGCAGCAATAAAAATTAACGGATAAGATGTAGTAGAAATCGACGGCTAAGATTGAGCCACGTCAGCACTTTTTGTTAAATCTTGACGAAAAATAACCACAGGGTACCAAAGTGCTGACAGCGCAAACCTTAGAGTACTAAAGTGTCAAGTTTTGTCTTTCAAGATACCAAAGTGGATTCGGTCCTAAGTACTAACCACAAGATATCAAAATGCATTTTACCTTTTTTTTTTTTTTTTAATATATACTGTCAACTGTGAAGAAGCTCTGAAAATCAAAGAAAAGAACATGTAACAAAGAATGACATACATAGGAATAAATTAATGTCAAGTTGCAAATTGAAATATGAGCTTAACTCATTCAACACATATTCCCTCATCTCAAGATTATTTTAATGAAAACTTTACGGATTCAAAATACATAGTTTCTCCTTCTCTTTTCATAAATTCAGATGACGAAGGAAGGACATGATTCATGGGCTTACTGCGAAACAAACAAACATTTAGACAGCCAAACACCAACCTACAAGTCTACAACAAACTCAAAATTGAAGCATGGCGCAACATAGAGATACCACATCCATGTATGTATTGGAAACTGTCAACCAAAACCCCAGAAATCTCCGTCATAGAATCTTATCAAACATTCAAAACACCAAATAATACTTGAATCAAAGCAAATGGAAACCGAAACATTAAATAATCAAACTATTAATACTCTCACAGACCACAATCGTGCGAAAATCCACACAAAAAGAACAAACAAAGAAAGCACGATGTCTACCTCGCTCCTCTGCTCAGAATCGTTTGCGGAATAGTCTTTGTTACAACGACGAGCAGTATTGAGAATGCCGAGGAGCAACAAGCAACGAGTAGGAGACGTGAAGATAGAAAGTATGAGAGCAAATGGCAAAAACGCATCTAACTAATTTTGTTAAAATAAAAAAATAATTGAAAGATGGCAAATATTATAGTTTTGCCACTGAGGTGATTTCAGTGGCCAAATAAATCATTTCCCCATCTAAAGTTTTGGCACTAAAAAAATTAGGGCCTGTTTGGCAACAACACATGCCAATCTCATCCCATTTCAATCCTAATCTCAACCTAAAATTAGATGAACAGTCCAGTTTGGGTGTTTGTGTGGCACATAATCTCATCTCAATCTCATCCTAATCCTCATCTCATCCAAATCATCATCCCATTTATCATACATTTACTAATCTATCCCTATTTATATATCTATATTTACCTATATTATATTAAAAAAATCAGAACACGGTGGGGAAAAAACGGCATTTCATATATTAGAGTGGCATTTATGTAATTTCCTCCTCTCCAGCGTTAGGTTCCGAGCAATTTCCAGATCTCGATTCCAAAGCCAGTTGTGCAGCTGCAGTTCCGAACACAGTTGCCGCACACACACGATATCGCTCGAGTGTCATTTGTTCTTCGTCATCGCCGAAGGTTGTGCAGCTGCAGGTCCACTCGCCGGTGGTCCATGTCCGTCTTGCCGAAGGTGTTGTTGTCGGTGGAGTCCATCTGGTGGTTGTGTCGTGAATTCGTGAGCAGGGTGTCGCCGATTTCGCAAGTCATCAGTTTCGGATCATTTCGCTGCAATCTCGCAGCTTTCCTCTAGCTCTTGAACCGAGAGAGGTACTTTCTTCTTTTCTTGTTCGATTTTCTTTAGTTCTGTTTGATTTGTTCTATTGATTGTTTAATAGTTGGTTGAATTGCTAGTTAGAGAGGTCCTAGGGTTTTGCTTGTCTTGTTATTTGCATTTTCATCATGCGCCATTGTTATCCTTGAGCTAGATTTTGATAGTTTTGAGATCCTGAATTCTGTTTTTTTGGTGTTAATCTTGTTTTAGAATTTCACAACATCTCTTGCCTCTGAATTTTTTATAGTTTAAGTGGCTGCACAGTTGATCATGTTTTGGTATTGTTTGATGGCCATTTTAAAACTTTAATTATTAAACTTGAGTTGTGTTCTTGTTTGCTCTGTGTCACTGCATGTGCTTGAGTCAAGGGGTTCACTTGAGTTCTGTTTTGGTAGTAGTAGTAGTAGATCCCTCTTCAATTTCATCACTTTCATCACCCACTAGCTTCATAATGTATAAATTATACTCTCAAACTTGAGTTTGAATCTTTAAAAATAAAAAAGAGCTCAATTTGAACCAAAATTCTGGTTGAAAATTTGAACCAGCTTCTGGTTCAATTTGGACCAGAATTCTGGTTCCAAATTTGAACCAGGTTTCGGTTCTAGTTTGAACCAGTTTCTGGTCCTAATTGAACCAGAAGTTGGTTCTAATTTTGAACCATAAACTGGTTCAAACTTTGAACCAAAATTCTGGTTCAAACTTTGAACCAGAGTGCTGGTCCAAATTGAACCAGAAGCTTGTTCAAACTTTGAAAATCATACATGTCCTGCTTTGTAAAGTATATGAATCCAGATTTGGCATATAATGATTAGGTGTTTGTGTAAATTATACATGTCCTGCTTTGAAAATCATACATGTCTTGCTTTTGATAACTTGCAGTATCTTCAATTTGTTTGGTTTGTTAACTTTTTTGGTAAAACAGATTCAGGGCCTGTTTGGGGATCTTGTATTACCGGAATTGTCACTACGGTAACCTTGTCCACCATGTCATCGTCATCATCATATCCGGCGAACTCAGGCGATGCCCCAATAAAGATGTGTGCATGTGGTGAGGAAGCGGCTCTGCGTACCTCATTGAAAAGTTGGAGTTTCGGGAGGCGCTTCCACACGTGTCGACAGACTCCGGTATGCAATTTACAAGTGAAGAAAATTTTTATATTATGATTGTTGTAGATTGTTTGAGTTTGAGACAATACAATCCTTAACTTTGCTGTATGTACAATTATTTTTTTTGCATTTAAAGACATGTGGATTCTTTAGTTGGCATGACACACCAACTGAAGCTCGATGGCTAGAAGTTGGGCGGAAGGTTGCGACCCGATTTGAGATGCTGGAAAATGAAATTGACGCCTTGAAGTCAAACGCAATGGCATTACAGAGGTCCGCTGAAGCAACTATTGCACAACTTGAGGGAGAACTGCGACAGTCAAAGTGCACAGAAGCAGTTGAGATAATGAAGCTGAAGGAACAGTTGATGCACTGCAAACGAAGACAACAAGTGCTTGTTACATCAGTGATTGTGTTGTTGTTGTCTTTGTTTCTCGTGGCACTTTTGAAGCCAGTGATAGTGCAATTCCCACCCCCTGGAAAATATTTACATTAAGAAAAATATTTATTTAAAAGAAAAATTTTAAATTGTCAAAAACAATCTTTTGGTGGCAAAATTAAAATGGCCGTTGATATCACTATTTTGGTGGCGAAAATGACTTTTGTCAGAAATTGTCAATTTTTAGTGGCTAATTTCGGCAATTTGTCATCGATACTGCTTCAATGGCAATTTGAAGTTTGACACTGATATTATTGTTTCAGTGGCGAAACAGACTTTTGTCCTAAATTGTCAATTTTCTGAGGCTAATTTCAGTAATTGGGCATCGATACTGCTTCAATGGAAATTTAAAGTTTGCCAATGATTATCTTATGATGGCGATTTATAAAAATTTTCCACCGAAAGTATGCTTTAATCTTATTTTTAGTATATTCGATGGCAAATTGTGTAATTCGCCACTAGAAAGGGTCTTTCTATGACAAATATGTATTTCGCTACCAAAACTTCGCCATTAAAGATCCATTTTCTTGTAGCAGTGATAGCCAACTAGGCATTGAGTCCACCTATAAGAATAAACTTTATACATTAATATGTCATTAAATCACAAAAAAGTTAGTAAAATAAGTAATACTACTGATAAACTAGAAAATGGATAGCACTTACCTAGTTCACCGGATGTGGGCTGCAAGAGCAAATGATCGTCCAAGTATCTGCAAGAGCTTCACAGGGGGGCCCTGCGAAGAGTACTCCGACGCTCAAGTTAGTAAGAGAGAGATATGAGAGTAAGAGAATTCTGAGATGCAAAGAGTAGCTAACCTTAAACTGCTGAGTTGAGCTCTATTTATAGAGCAGGGGGAGAGAGGTGGTCAGTGCGCGGGGCGGACCACGTAGCCAGACACGATCTCCACCAGCGGAGATGGTGGAGACCGAGATTTGCGGAGCAAGGCAATTGTGGGTGATTGCGTGTCGTCTCGCTTGGCAGGCGCCAGGAAACTGGAGATCGTGGGTGTGACGGAGATCGTGACCCACGATCTCCCTCATCGAAGTTTGTGTTGGGAATCCTAGGCGCCTAAGGCAGCGGAAGCAAAAATAAATTAAAATAAAACGCCTAGTTCCTATGATTCCCGAACGGATCCGCTAGCAGAATTTAAAACTTTTGGTTAGTGTTATACCTCAGAGTTTCAATTCGATGGTTGAACGGGGCGAGTTCCACGGAGTCCACTCCCAGAGTTCTCCCTCTGCCAGTAATCCACACGAACAGTTTCTTTGAACACCGAGGTGCTAGCCTCCAATTCTTTTCTCCAAAAGAATCTAGGACCAATCTACAGACCTCTGACTTCAAGAACTCCTTCTTGAATCAGCAACTGAGGTGGCGCTTAGAAGAATCCCCCCACAAGAACTCCTTCTTGCCTATTCTTCTCTCAAAACCCTAATTATAGAGCAAAGTCGAAATTTCCCTAACTCTTAGAGAAAGTCGACTTTCTCTTATGTGTGTGCAAAGGAATATTTTCTCTCTCTAACTCTTAGGAGGAAAATCAAACTAGGGTTTGTGTGCTATTCTTTTTCACATATGCCTAGGGCAAGTCAACTTGCCTAGTATATATAGGGAGAAATTTGGTGATTTAATAATTCCTAAAATAAAGATATTCTGATAATATAATTATTTTAAGACTTGAATTTATAATTATAATATTACTCTAATATTATATTTAAATTCAAAATGCAATCTTGGAGATTCAAGTTGAGAGATCAAATCTCCCAATGGGACCCACCAAGATGGCGCCTTCCCCTTCCCAATTATCCTTGGAATTTTATTAATAAAAAACTTCCTTATTTTTGATTCACCAAAGATTCTGAGATGAGATCTTCACCAAATCTTCTGAATTCAAATATTTTGAAATCTCCATCAAATCTTTTGAATTCAAATATTATTTGAATTAATAAAACAATTTTATTTATCCAAATAATATCCCTTAGAGGCGCCACCCTCTTTAATTATTCAGGAATTTTATAATTCAATAATTTCCTAACTCTTAGGAACATTATCTGAATTATTTTCCTAATATTTAAATTGTCAATAATTAATCTCATTAATTATATAAACAATTTATTTATATTCAAATTTGTCCCACAAATCTAAATATGTCATCTGTAGATTAATTAAGACAAGACATAATGTCCTAGACATTTCCTCTGTGTCTTAAATCGTGTAACTCGCGTGACCCACAAATTAACCTTAATTCGTGTCCCATTCAAAAGTTGTTCAGTTCCTGCTCGTTTGTGACCCAGCAGGCCCCACGTGAAGTTGGCAGCAGGGCATCCCCATGACCTACAAGTTGTGAGCGGACTCTAGCAAGCCATCACAACTACCTAAAACACGTGAGTTATCGTTTTTAACTAAAACGACTTAACCTCAGTACCTCCGTGTCAGAGATCCGATTGTCCTACGATATCTTGGTCATGGACTAGGCACAGGAAAGTCATCCATAATCCAAACCATAACTTTCTCGATTCCCTGAGTAAGTCCCAATTCTTGAGTGGCCACTCTTTTTCCTGGACAGACTCATCGAGGGCGCCAGTTACATATCTCTCATCTAATGAGGGACAAAATCCCATTTTGGCCAATCCACATTCCACAGCAATACAATCAACCAGGCCCGTACTCAGCCCTTATAACTACCCTGTTACGGGCAGCGTTAGAATAAGCCAAAGACTGACAACTGCACTGCCGGAATAATGATTGACCTCAGGTCAAAGGCATCGCTACAGGCGTACTAGGAGAGGCAAGTTGATGACTAAACCCATGCAGGACTCTCCGGGTCAGTCCAGCAACTCGTAACCACCTTACGTAATTGCACCATGACTCTCGTCCCAGCATCTAGTGCGTGCATCTCATGCACCGAGGTCATGCTGGTCTTAGTTCATTTTTGTTCCCTAAAAAATAATCGACCAGGGACAAGTTTAGATTAATTATCTCATAATTAATCATGGATGTTATCATAGTAAACATGCTAATAATATGACAACTCATTAATTTATCTTCCACAAATTAATAATATGTTCAAAAGATATTTAACATAAAATGATTGGCCCTAGGGCACAATCTCCAACAGTTTGCGGGACTTAAATTTTTTATAAATCTCCTATAAAACCCTGCATGCCCTAAGAAGGAATGAACTTCCTTAAGGTTTGCAGGATAAGGTAGGGAGGATATCACCTCAATTTTTGCCCTGTCAACCTCAATTCCTTTCTCAGAGATCAAATGACCTAACACAATACCAGAATTAACCATGAAATGGCATTTTTCAAAGTTCAAAATTAGATTCTTGTCAATGCATCTTTTTAGAACATTTTTCAGATTAACAAGACAGATATCAAAGGAATTGCCATATACAGTAAAATCATCCATGAATACTTCCATACTTTCCTCAAGAAATTCATTAAAAATAGACATCATACACCTTTGGAAGGTTCCTGGAGCATTACATAACCCAAATGGCATCCGCCTGTAAGCAAAAGTCCCGAATGGACAAGTGAAGGTCGTCTTTTCTTGGTCTTCTGGAGCAATAGGCACTTGAAAATAACCTGAAAAACCATCAAGAAAACAGTAATGAGATTTTCCAGCCAATCTCTCAAGCATTTGATCAATAAAAGGCAAAGGAAAGTGGTCCTTTCGTGTGGCGTCATTAAGCTTCCTGTAATCAATACACACACGCCATGAATTCTGGACACGAGTGGGAATCAATTCATTTTTTTTCATTTTTAACTACTGTCATCCCACTCTTTTTAGGCACCACTTGGACTGGACTCACCCACTCACTATCTGAAATAGGGTATATGATACCCGCACTCAAAAGCTTGGTGACCTCTTTCTTAACAACCTCTAGGATCAATGGATTAAGACGTCTCTGGGGTTGTCTTTTGGGCTTGGAGTTAGGCTCTAAGAGAATCCTATGGGTGCAGATTGAAGGATTTATACCAGGAATGTCTGCTAAAAACCACCCAATGGCTCCCTTGAATTCCTTTAACACTTCTATCAATCTAAGTTCTTCTTCCTGGGAAAGACTATTTGAAATGATTACAGGTAATTTTTCATCCTTTGCCAAGAAAGCATATTTAAGATTGGAAGGCAGGCTTTTCAGTTCTATTGTGGGAGGTTGGATAATAGAGGGAACAAGCCGCTTAACATCTAAAGACAAAAGTTCACGCTCCCCCACACTTTGAGCAATAGTGCCCACACTATTACAACTCACAGTTTCTCTGACTTCCCTGTTATGAATATGATTAGTCTCACCTGTATTATCATCAAAACAAGCATCATGCAAAAATTTAATAGATTGAGACAAAACACTAAATTGCATAGAGTTATCAGAGGACAAGTCAGAGTCAGAAATTGAGCTTGATTGCTCATCACCAAGATTCGTGGCATTGGAAATTCCAGTATTTTCCAATGATTCACCATTGATGCACACACCAGATTGAGTGTTGGAATCTTGAGAAGAAATTGTAGTAACAGCAACACCTGCACATGACACACTAGAGCCCTTGCTAGAGCTAGCATTAATAGTAACAATTGGAGTGTCATAAACATAATCAATTTGTGCTAAAGTTGGTGGAAATATGCTACCAGTATGATCAATTAACGAGTAGTTGAGACTAGCCTGATTACCTCCACAAGCACAAATTTCAGGGGGAGAGAAGAAAGAAAGAAAAGGGGAACTTAGGTCATCATTAGTTAGCTTAAAATCACACAGATACATGTCAGGGGTGGACCAAAATTCATCATCTATCTCAAAGGCATCAATAGCATTCAGTCCTAGCAATGAATAGTCTTCATTGGGATATTTCATAGCCTCATACATGTTAAAAGAGATCTTTTGATCTCCCACTTCCATTGTGATTAGGCCATCTTTCATGCTAATGAGAGTATTAGCAGTCCTCAAGAAAGGCCTTCCTAAAATCAATGTTGTGTCATTAGACACTCCACTGTTCATGTCAAGCACATAGAAATCAGCAGGAAATACAAGATCTTTAACCTTTACCAAAACATCCTCAACAATGCCTATTGGGTGTCTAAGTGTCCTATCAGCTAGTTGTAAAACCATGCTAGTTTTTCTTGCAGAATTCATACCCAAGGATTCATAGACAGCTTTTGGCATGACATTTTTGGCAGCCCCTAGATCTAATAAAGCACCATTAACAGTTATTCTACCTATTGTGCACGGAATGGTGAATGATCCAGGGTCTTGACATTTAATTGGTAACTGAGGTTTAAACAATGCAGAGACATTTGAACTAACTTGAATTCTTTCATTTGGCTTAAACTTCCTCTTATTAGTGCACAAATCTTTCAAAAATTTAGCATATTAGGCACTTTCTGAATCAGTTCTAACAGGGGAACATTGACTTCTAATTTGCTAAACAAATCTAGAATTTCCTTATCTTGCTTCTCATCATGTGTTTTTCTACTCTTTAAGTAAGAAGATGGATAAGGGAGATCTTTGATACTTACCTCTTTGCCTTTGTCCTTACTAGATAGAGGAGGAGGTGGAGCTGGGACTTGAGAGGGTTGAGGTTGTGATGATGATGATGGAGCTGTTTTAATCTCATCTTGGCCTGTATTTTGTTCTGCTGCAGGCTCTTCTTCAGAGTCATCAATCACTGGAGCCCCTTGATCAACCTTCTGAGGATGTGGGTTAGGAAGCTCTTTCCCACTTCTTAAATTGATAGCATTCAAAGATTTCGGGTTGATCACTGTGTTGGAAGGCATCCCTCCACTAGACTGTGCCTGGCGATCATTCATGGAGTTAGAGACTTTGGTGACATACTCGCTCAAATTCTCATGTTTGGTCTTCATCAATGTCATTTCCTGGAAGATAGTGTTTATGTTATTTGACATATTTCCCATCTCTCCCTTCATATTACCCATCTCTCCTTTAACTTCACTGAACCCTGAGGATACGTTCTGTGACAAAGCCATATTTGTCTCTTGGATGGCCTTGAACATCGCTTGGAAGTCAAGTTCTTTCCCAGATTTTTGCTCAACTGGTACAAGGGCATTGGAAGTAGGTTTCTGTTGAAAATTTCCTGAGGAGGAAGTTCCTCCTTGATCACCACTTCCCCATCTAAATCCAGGATGATTCTGCCAGCCTTGGTTATATGCTGGAGTAAACTGATCCCTTCTCTGAAACTGTCCTGGTCTTTGTTGGTATACAGCTGAGACCTCCTCATACTGGTGAGGGCAATTCTGAGAAATGTGCATCACTGATTGACAAACTTGACAGGATGGTGCAACCATAGCCAAACTGGGGGGGGGGGGGCTTCTGTTGTGGATGTGAAGACATCTGATCAATTTTCGCATTCAAAGCATCCATCCCATGAGCTAATTTTTCTAGGAAGGGATCTGAGCTATCCGCTGCAGTTCCCACTGCTTTCAAAGATCGAATATCCCTGACACTGTCATGCTGCCTATCAACTGCAATTTTTTTAACCAAGGCCAGTGCCTCTTCATCACTCTTGTCATAAATACTCCCATTGGCAGCTGAATGTAATGTGTTTGCATCATCCTTATTCATACCGAGAACAAAGAACTCCACCAGACTTCTCTTGGAGTATTTATGGTTTGGACATGCTTCAAGCATATCCTGGAATCTACTCCATAAATCATAAATATTCTCATGTACATCTTGTCTGGCGGCGGCTATCTCCTTCTTGGCAGCTGCAGTTCTAGTGAGAGGGAAGTATTGATTGAGGAAAGCCCGGCGAAGAGTATTTCATGAGGAGTAGGCATCATCATGAAATCTAGATAGATTGTTGAACCATAATCGGGCCTTCCCTTCCAATGTGAGGTGGAAGATTTTCCACATGCAGTTGTCCACAGAAAGTGTTATGGGTTTCATGGTCCTGCAATGCATTCGCAAGGTAGACAAATGAATGTAAGGATTTTCATCAGGTAAACCATGAAATTTAGGCAAATTATTTAACAGTGGACCCTTGACATCAAAATCAAAATCAAAATCAGGGTAAACATTTTGAAGGTTATCCATTGTAGCATCAGATTCTTCCTGATTAACATCCCTAATTGATCTAGTAGGCACAGGTTGTGCGGGATTGTTATTAGCTCTATTCGGAGCTTGCTCTAAAGCCAAATTAGCATTCCTAGCTCCCCTATTATTATTATTATTATTATCATGCTCCATGTTTAGTTCTAAGTCTGAATCAGAAGAACTATCTACTGGTCTAGTACTAGGTTCACTTAGTTTCCTTTGTCTCGTTTCTTTTCGCAACTTCCTACAAGTTCTTTCAATTTCAGGATTCAAAGGATTTAGAGGTTCCTTATCTTTCCTAAGAATGCAAGACTTAATTTTTAACACCAAAAGAACGAGAGAGATGTTAAAAATTAATGCACAAAGCAAACGGCAAGAGAAAAGAGCAAGACGGAAGAAATTCGCTTAGTCTGGAAAAACAGCCGCGGACACACTCCCACGGCGGGTTGGCGGCGGTTTGCACTGGAAAAACAGCCGCGGAACTGCCGCGAGCACACTCCCACGGCGGGTTGGCGGCGGGTTTCTCTGCACAGCGAAAATTAGCAAAAATAGTCCAGAAAGTGAGTTCCCAAGCAATTCTTTGAACCAAAACTTTAAGGGGAATGGTTCTAAACAAGTTAAAACAAATTAAAGACTCACTAAACACTAAATAAAGCACGAAACAAAACAAACAAAAACAAAAATTGACTCCCTAAGACACGACAAAGGAAAACCCAATTCGTAAAAACTTGGCACAATCTACCGTTAAACTTTGGGAAAAGTTCCCCGGCAACGGCGCCAATTTGACTGCACCCGTCGCTAGGTGGCCAAAATACCGGAATAAAATGCACTATAGTGGTGCAATCCGAGTCGATCTCTCGAGGAACTTTTGTGCAAGGTTTAAAAGCAAACAATACCAAATTATCACTAATTGGGAGAAAGCAACAGAAATTTTGTTCTTTGATTGTTTTCAATGACCTAAGACGATAACTAAACAAAGCAATAAATGTTTTTGTGTTTTTGATTTAAAGGATTGAATTGAAAGAAATAATAATACGAATAGATTAACCAAATTGAGAAAAACACCCGACAGAGCAATTGGATTAAGCAATCATTACTAATAAAGATAAATGGAGTATTCTCACACAAATCATCCTAAGATAGTCACTAATAACTTAATGACCTAGATTAACAACCCTATCATGCAAACACCTTAAACAAGATAAATCCACAATAAGTATTGAAAACCTCATTCAATTGATGATAAACGAAGATCAAGAATCATAATCTTTATAACAATAAACATTGTCAAAGCTATACATCTATGATTATAACCAAACCACTGTAAACTCAAGGGTTACAATCAAGATATAATCAACAATAAAACCAAGTTCCTAATCACGAATCAGAATACTAAAAAGTTCTCAGGTTCAACTAGAATTCAAGAACAATAAAGTAAATCCTAATTCTAGTGTGAGAAAAACTCCCTAATGGTGAAACCCTAGTTCATGCTTTGCTCCAATGCTCCTCCGGGTATGAGTGTTTAGCCGCTTGACAGATGAACAACTTCAGAATCTGCTGCCATAATCTCAAGAGAAGCTTCACACGATAAACCAAATTGCTAACCGAAATCCGGAATGTGTAAAACTCTCTCTCAAGTAGTGTGTAGCCTCCCTCTGACTTCCAGACTTGACCTATATGCTATTTTCGGCGCTTTCCCAAGAAATTTAGGTCTGAATCATCCAAATCGGGCTTGGGCCTGTTTAATCATAGATTGTCGGTTTTTGCAGACTTTTGCAGACTTTTGATTCTTTTCGGTTTGGTCCCTGACTCGTCTCCAAGCATCCTTAAGCCTTCCTTGAAGTATTTCAACACTTTGAACTTCATCAAAACCTATCAAGAACATCGAGGGTCCCATGGTCCTAGCTATCGCAACAACGACTGATTGGCGCACGCCAATCATGTCCTATATCAGAGACGGCACCCTCCCGGCAGACAGGAACGAAGCCCGAAAGGTCGTACGCCGAGCTGCCCACTACTTCCTTTGGGGGAACGACCTTTATCGGCGAGGTCACTCCATGCCCTGCCTTAGGTGCGTAGGACCAAATGACGCGCGCCTCATCCTGGAAGAGCTCCACGAAGGACTCTGTGGCTCGCACCAAGCAGCACCTACATTAAAACGCAAAGTCCTCATCTCGGGGTACTATTGGCCATTGATTATTCGGGACGCTACAGCGCTGGTGAAAACCTGTAGAAAGTGCCAAGAGCACGCCAATCGCATCCACATTCCAGGAGAGGACATGCGCCCAATGGAATCCCCTTGGCCCTTCGACGTATGGGGGATCGACATCCTCGGACCGTTCCTGACCGCCACGGGCCAGCGCCGATTCCTTATCGTCGCGATCGACCTTTTCACTAAATGGATCGAGGCTGAACCGGTCAAGTCCATCAGCTTTGCCCAGATGAAAACTTTCGTCTTACAGAACATACTGTCCCGCTTTGGCGTTCCCCAGCGAATCATCAGCGACAACGGCCGCCAATTCATCAGCGAATCCTTCCGCGATTTCTGCGCTGAATATGACATCTCCCTCGGCAATACTTCAGTCGAGCACCCCTCGACTAACGGGCAAACCGAGCTCGCCAACCGCATCATCCTAAACGGGTTGAAGCGCAGACTCGACAACGCCAAAGGCCGTTCGGCAGACGAGCTTCCAACCGTCCTATGGTCTTACCGTATTACACCCCAAGAGTCTACAGGCGAGGCACCTTACACCCTTACCTACGGGTCGCCCGCCATGATCCCAGCCGAGACCGCCTTTCTCTCCGACAGAGTCTTGTACTACAATGAGGAGGCAAACTGAGGCTGTCGGGCAATCGCCTTAGACGAACTTGAAGAAGTGCGTGAAATCGCCAGCATCCGCCAGGCTGCCTACAAAGAGCGCATGGCGAAGTACTTCAACAAAAGGGTCAAACATCGATCCTTTGACGTTGGTGACCTCGTTCTCCGCGACGTGGCCAACGATCGCTTGAACCGTTCGCACGGCAAGCTACACCCCAACTGGGAAGGCCCATATCGCATCGTCAAGGTTATTCCTGGTGGCGCATACCTACTTTCTACTCTGGACGGCCGCCGACTACCAAACCCGTGGAATGTCGCGAGCCTTAGGAAGTATCTTGACCGTACGGTTAACAACATCACACTTTGATTCATTTATGTACTCTTGCATTTATGACATTTCTTGTACACTTTTACGTTGTGCAGTTATTCAATTCATGTAACGATCGCCAATATATTACATTAATATAGTTACGGCATTCCTTTCCATTTACTCGATTCATTTAAATTCGCGTTTGTTTCGATTACACTAACTTACGCACAGCCTAATCCACAACGACTTACAACACGTAAGTAACATACGCTCCAATGAAGAGCTCGAAGGCTGGAGGGACGCCTCCATACGCTTTCTTTCTGGTGCCCCGCGTGCCCTGTTGGGAAATCACAGAGGGAGCGCAGCGGAAGAAAATTAAAAATTTTGGACTAAAACGCAAAATAAACTAAAAGGCTATCTCTGTGATTCCTTCCAGGATCCACTAACTATGTTTATACCAGATTAGGAAAGATGTTTACCTAGTTTTGATCGGTGACTTATCGTATTCGCGAATTTGAGAAGTCCACAGAGTGTCCTTCCTCTACCAGTAATCCACACGAGCAGTTTGGCAGATGCCTAGGTGCTAGCCTCCTTCACTTCTTCCCAAGTGAAAACGGGAACTCTATCTATGATTCTTGAATAATCAAGAACTGTTCTTGATTATCAAGATTGATTGGGAAGTACTAATATTATCAGGTGCAGGTCCAATTCTCTTTCTTCAAGAAAATCGACTCACTCTCATAATATTAGGACTAGGCGATTTTTCACTCTCTATAGATGCTCTAGGCGAAATTCTTGGTCTGACCAAGAATTGATCTGTGTTGTGAGTTATCTCTGAGATAGGCGCCTAGTGCCTCTATTTATAGTGTTCTCATTCCTAGTTTTAGGGAATCCTAATCCAATTAGGATATCTCTAAGATATGGGATATCTTTTAGATATCTCAAAATATCTTTTGATTTATAATATTAAACTTAATATTATAATTCAAAAATAAAGCCCAATTTTCGAATTTGACCTATCCAAGATCAAATCTTGGATCAAATCTTGATTTGCTCAAATCCTATTGGTTGGAATGAGTCATGAGATTTTGATTTTATAATTTAAATATTACTTTAATAATTAAATATAAAAATCGACTTTAGCCTAGACCCAAACTCTAAAATGCAAGATCAAATCTTCCATCCCAAGAAAGGGGGTAGGCGAAATTCTCATGGAGTTTTTGGAGGAATTTTATAACAACCCAAACTCCTTAGGTAGTTATAACTAATTCCTAACAATTTTGAATAAAAGAATTACCTTAATATCTTTTAATTCAAATCCTATATCTTTTCCAAAAGATATTTATCTTATCTTTATTTAATTAATAAAAACAATTTCTATTAATAAAAACAAAGATAATGAGGCGCCACCCTCATCCTTTTATTTCCCAATTTTAGTGAATTTAATAAATCAATAATTCCCTAATTTTTAGGAAACTTATTTAATTTATTTATTCACTAATATTTTAATTGTAAAACTATTTAACAATTAATTTAAATTTAAATTTGTCCAACAAATTTAAAACCTCAATCATAGATATTTATTTAAGACAAGATTTAATGTCCTAAGACATTTAACTATGTCCTAAATTGTGTCACCTAAGTGACTCACGAATTAACCCTAATTCGTGTCCCAAAAATTAGCATCTTGATCCTGCTCATGTGTGACCCAGCAGGCCTCACGTGAAGTTGGCAGCAAATCATCTTATGACTCACAAGTCGTGAGCGGACTCTAGCAAGCCATCACGACTACCCAAAACACGGGAGTTATCGCTTTAACGTTTTAACGATTTAACCTAAATACCACCTTGTCATAATTCCTATTGTCTCACGATATTTTGGTCATGGATCAGGCACGGGAATGTCATCCAAAATCCAAACCACAACTTTCTCGATTTCCTGAGTTAGTCCCAATTCCCAGCGTGGCCACGCATTTCTTGGACAGACTCATCGAGGGCGCCAGTTAAATATCTCTCATCTTAAATGAGGGACAAAATCCCATCTTGGTCAACCACATTCCTTTGCACGGTAATCAACCAAACCCGTACCTAGCCTGTATGGCTACCCTGCTACGGGTAACGTTGGACTAGGCCAAAGTTTGACAACTACAATGCCGGAATAGTCAAGACCTCAGGTCTAAGGCTATCGTGACAGGTGTACAGGAGAGGCTCGCTTATGACTAAACCCATGCAGGACTCTCCGGGTCGGTCCAGCAATTTTGTAACCCTTACAAAATTGCACCATGGCTCTCGAGAAGCATCTAGTGCATGTATCTCTATACACCGAGGTCATGCTGGTCTTAGTTCATTTACGTTCCCACGTGAATGATCGACCAGGGACTGTTTTAGATTAATTATCTTATAATCAATCAAGGACGCTATCATAGTAAACACGCTAATAATATGATAACAACATAATTTATCTCTATAAATTAATCAAAAACTATATATGTTCAAATAACACATAAATAAATGATTGGCCCTAGGGCACAATCTCCATCATGCCCATGAGCCGAGAAGTTGCTCATACGCCATGCTGGTCCACTACCTCTTGGCTGGCTAGCCCCCCAGTCCGATCGCCAACTCACTTGGGCGGACACACACCCACATACATACACTTGCGCAAATATCACATACATCCAACAGATAAAACATTGCAACAGATAAAACATCGCATTATCCAAAAATTGGCCTTACGGCCCCACATTAATTCTGGCCAAATGGCCATTAAATCCATCAACATAAAAGGGCACACACACCCTATACAAATTCGAAAAAGGGCTCACACGCCCTGTACAAATTCAGAAAGGGGAATACACTCCCCAGAAATTACAAATTCTTTACAAAGGATGACCTAGTCATCCGAAATCACTGTGGCGACCGCTCCAGGGACATGCTCGCCACTTCCCTCCCCGCCTCCGCCATCCGCGGCCACGGCCGGCTGCTCCACGTCCGCCTGGTTTCCTGTAGTGCTCTGTATGTTCGCCGGCGGCACGTAACCGTCATCCCCTGGCCTGGGCGGTGACCGCCCCTCTGCCACCTCCAATTCATGGATTGTCTAGTCTTCCGGCAGCTCAGGCATCTGCTCACCAGGCTCATCATCACCCGTGCGCATCCGAATCTCCTCCCCGCCGCGACCGTTGGGGAGCACCTCAAAGGTGTAGTCAATGCCTGCTTCGTTGAGCCCGGGGTTCAGGAGGTTCAGCTACTTGCGACAGTTCTCAAACCCCCGAGAAGTGGCATTGACATAGAACCAATACCACTGTCTGCGCTCGTCACGGCGCGCGCGTTCAATCCGCTGGGCCTCGCCCGCCTGATAAGACTCCAGCTCCGCCCTCGCCGCCGCCGCCTCCCCCCGCTGCACCCCCACCTCCCGGACTGCCTCCGCGGCCTCTTGGTCCGCCTTTTTCCTTCTTTCTCTCTCCCTCTTCTTTTCTTCTTCCAGCTTTTTCACCTGCGCCCGCCCGGCCTGAGCTTCCTCGAGCGCCTTATCCCTGGTAGCTTCCAGTGCTTTCAGCTGCTCGGCCCCACCGGCCGCTCTCGCCTCTTCTCTCAGGCCTGCTACCTCCTTTGCCAGGTTGTGCGACAATGTCTGCGCCGCGTGACACGCCACGGACGTTATCATGCTGTGTGCTGCCACATAGTCTGCAGGCGGGCGCTTGTAGGTATCGGCCACCAGGGAGTCATGCCACTCGTAAGTGCCATTGGAGTACAAGGACTGAATGGAAGCTATGCCCGAGAACCGCCCTTTATTCGGCTGTGACGGCAAGTAGGGAAACTCAGCCTCCCCGTTCTCGTTGACCCTCCGGTCGGCCGACATATCCATACGTGGGT
This sequence comes from Chamaecrista fasciculata, assembly GCA_003254925.1. NCBI lineage: Eukaryota > Viridiplantae > Streptophyta > Magnoliopsida > Fabales > Fabaceae > Chamaecrista > Chamaecrista fasciculata. Next base: position 213,244 of record QANZ01017797.1, read on the forward strand.
TGCTCGGACCATCGCCATCCGGGTGGCTCACCTTGATGAAGCGATCTAGCTCTTCATCATCCCAGTGGATAAACACCCCGAGATCCACTGGACCGCTCGTACGCGCCCTCTTCGCTGGCGGGCACTCCCTCTCACCTCCCCCAGCCGGGTCTTTCCCCTTTCCGTCGGGTCTCCTCCCCCTTTCAGACGGAGCACCCGCCTGTCTCATTCCACCAAGTGCCAGCACTGGTGGCTCCGCTCTCCTCCTCGACGGGCTCGCCGACGCCTGTCCCGCACCTCCAGAAGCCACTGGAGCGCGAGATGAAGGCCCTGAAGCTCTCGGCCTTCCACCAGGTGCAATTGGCGGCGCCCGCATTCCAGCCGATGCCCTACTCTGTGTGCGCCCCTGCTCACCTGCCCTCTCCGCCCGGCCTGCCGCAGCCGAGCTCCCGACGCCCTGGTTCTCCGGCCTTCTCTGTGCGTCAGTCATAGCTACAAAACAAACAAACTGATTAGGCGCAACCCAAACGACCACATCACACATAAAAGAAGAAAGCAAACATCAATTAACATATTACATGTTTGCACATAATTTCGGTAAAACGAACTAAGGAGCCTATCCGTCCGCCGCTCCTCCTCGCTCAGATGCCCTCTCTTAATCGGGCTCACCCCTGTGATGGCATCCGACCACGCCACGGGAAACAACGGGCGGCCATCCTGCTCCCTCACCCACCACGGGCGCTCCACACCATTCTGTACAATGGGGAGATACCTGCCTTTCCAGTTCTTCCAGTTGCTGATGCTCGTTGGAAACCCACTTAGGCTCCCCCCTTTTCTTTGGATGTTCACTCGCCCGTTGTCCCCAGGCTTCACAGAAAACCAGTACAAAAATAGCCTCACAGTGAGCTCCACGCCCATTGACCAAGCAGCATACTGCAAAAACTTCAAACTCCGCCAGCCGTTGGCCATCAATTGCGATGGACAGCAATTGAGGTGATTTAGCACTTCAACCTCAAAATCGGTGAAGGGCAATTCGGAGCTACACTCCCGCAACAACACTTCATGCACGATGAACCCTCGCAGATGAGTCCACCACATCGAATTGTTGCCATCCCACACGCCGACGGCCATGCCGCTCGCCTCACTGCGGGACCCTGGCCCAAAGTAAGTCTCTTGGGCCGCCTCCAAATCCTCTTCGCTGTCGAATCTGGATGGCTCCGCTGGCGGGCCCTTGGTCGCCCTGACCTCGGGTTTCCCAAACCCCTCTGCAGCGTCCCACGTAACCTCGTCGTGGGACATAATAAGGCGCTCCCCCTCGGCCGCCGACCCACTCAGAGGGCCCGTTGGCTCATCCATTAACCTCGCCGGTTCTTCTTCTTCCAGGTCGGAGAGCTCCAGAACCTGCTCCTCCTCCGTCCTCTCCGACGTGTTAGCTGGTTCCAAAGTAACTAGATCCATCCGCCCTCTATAAACACCCTGCGCGTCCCTTGCGTCACGCGCCCGTTTCGACAGCAATTCGGTTGCCCGCCGCACCACTTCGTCTAATGAGCGACGCACCTCTTCCAAATCTACAGAACTACTGCCCTGTGTAGTCAAACTACTAACTCTACTTAGTTCTTCACCCTCTTCCAACTCCCTAATGACCACCATGGTCTCTAGCACTCGCCAGAAAATTCAAGAACACAAGGGATTAGGAGGTACCTGGAGACGTGGTTGTTAGCTTGACAGTCGAACAATTTGCGGCGTTCGCCCTGATTATCAACTACCACTCCTCGCAACCTGCCAACAGGAAAACACACAAGTGTCATCATATGACCCAACCCACTCCCAGCATACTCAAGCCGCCCGGTCCACTCGTTCACCCATGAGGGGCGTACGCCCCAACTACACCTAGAACTACTTACAACCCAGAATCAAACCCACCTTCATACCCACACATGAACACGACGAACACACCCCCAGAAAACCCAGATTCATCATGAACACTGACAACCACTCGTTAAGCGCGACCAACACAAACCCCAAACAATATGGCAAACCCAGACAACCCAGGTTCACCAAACACATTTACACAACAAACAAACCCCAGACCCTGACGCGATGAACCCACCAGGTCCATACCAGGAAAACATCTTTCCCTTTTCGAATCCCCAACCCGTTTTCGCCATTCCTCGCGACGGACTCACCAACAAACAGGCACAACAGACCAGCGAACATGCGACCATCACACCAACACACAGAGACTCACGGAACTAAGAATACGAAACCCTAACCTAGGCAAAATAACGCAACATTGACAGGAGATACTCACCAGAAAACCTTCCACTCGAACCGATTCTCTTCCACCTACACAACGCTTCAGTTCCGGCCACAGTAACCCAACTCCGGCGGCGTTTCTCGACGGTTTTTCTCTTTTCTCTCTCCTCAACTCTCAAATGCAGGCAAAAGTGCAAAAGACGCTGCCTTTGGCCCTTTTATACCCTCACAAGCGCGGTACACGAGGCGTTTCTGCTTTTTCAAATTTGGGCCACCCGGGTTGCGACACGTGTCTGTGACAGGACAGCGCTACCTACCACATGGCCACCCGCCTTGGAAATCTCGACGTTCCATTTTCCCTCGATGTGGACGCCCGACTTTCCCCTTTTCCTCCCTCTGCGTGGAGACAAGTACTCCTGCACATTTTGGGCGTACGCCTAAATTGCGTGCATGCCCCAGGCGTTGGTACCATCGCTTGCTTCCCAAACCTACCTTTCTGCTCGCCCGCCAGGAGGCAGCGACGGACGCACATGTTGGCTTCTTTAAGGAGGGACTTGTGATACATCACTATTTGGGCGTACGCCTAAGTAACCTTCGCACCGGGCCCCTCCAAACCTGACAAGGCGCGCTGGAGCCCATCCGAACATCAGAGGCAGCCGTGCTCCACCCTGGGTCACAGCGTGCGCCTCCAGACTTGCTCGCAGTCACCCACGACTGCCTTGTCCCGCAAACTTCGCTGAGGGAGATCGTGGGTCACGATCTCCGTCACACCCACGATCTCCAGTTTTCTGGCGCCCGCCAAGCGAGACGACACGCAATCACCTACGATTGCCTTGCTCCGCAAATCTCAGTCTCCACCATCTCCGCTGGTGGAGATTGTGTCTTGCTACGTGGTTCGCCCCGCGCGCTGACCACCTCTCTCCCCCTGCTCTATAAATAGAGCTCAACTCAGTAGTTTAAGGTTAGCCACTCTTTGCATCTCAGAATTCTCTTACTCTCATATCTCTCTCTTACTAACTTGAGCGTCGGAGTACTCTTCGCAGGGCCCCCCTGTGAAGCTCTTGCAGATACTTGGACGATCATTTGCTCTTGCAGCCCACATCCGGTGAACTAGGTAAGTGCTATCCATTTTCTAGTTTGTCACCTTCATTTATTAAAAATTATTTTCATTACCAATCATACTTAAGGCGACCTAGAAGCAGCTCTTCACGCTTCGCACCAACAATAGGACCGAAAAGGTAGATGGTTGAAAAAAAAAAAAAA
>QANZ01017797.1:220568-244503 GCA_003254925.1 Chamaecrista fasciculata
ACATAAAATATATATTTAATCTTAATTAAATCAACTTTTTTTAACAATTAAGTCAAATTAAATGTCTTCATTAATAAAAACATCATTAAATTGATCCAAAATTAATTGTTTTACCAATATATACAAGTTAAATTATATATAGAATGAATAAAAAAAAATATTTTTTTGGCCCGGCCAGACCTGGTGACCCGGCCCGGCCCCGGTTTGTATCGGGCCGGGTCTCGGGCCGACCAGAAACCCGGTCCGGCCCGTGTACACCCCTATTTGTGGAAATGTTATGCGCCTAATTTGAAATTTTTGAAAATGTGGGGGTGTTTTGTTAAGTTTTATTACCTATTTTAAAATGAAAAAAGTTGGTTCCAAAACTGTTGAAGTGAAAATATGTGTTTGCACTAAAGTTGTAAATGATGATTGTGTTATTTATTATGTTTTTTTTTTGTACAAGTATGAGTATTGTACATGAAATGAAAGCTTTCAATGCATCTATTTTTATATAAAAAAAAAAGAGATTTTGTGAAATAAAAGTGATTTTGGGCCTTAAAATTATAAAGAATGAATATGGTGTCTTACTTTCTTAAGAACTTTGTGTTGAGAAGATTCTGAGAAAGTTTAAATAATTTGATAAATCTCTACTGGAGGAGATCTTGCGACTAAATCTAGATATACACAGATTATTGAGAATCTGTTTATGCACAGATTATTGAGAATCTGTTGCGCTTAAATAGCTTATGCTATGTGTAGATTGAGCAAATATACTCATTGTCCAAACAATGAATGATGAGAGGCCTTGGTAAGAGTATTGAGATACTTGAGAAGTAATATAAAATATGGTATATTCAATTGAGACGTAATATTGTGATGCAGCTGCTAAAAATGGTATAACCTCAATTGATTATGTAAAATCACATGTGAATTTCGCGAATCCGTTAACAAAGCCTTTTGGGAGGAAGTAAAGTGAAACATCGAGGGGAATTGGACTAAAGCCAATTTGAAATTAACAGCGATGACAACCCAACCTTTGAGATTTGTGACCCCATGAATAAGGTTCAATGGGTAAGAACAAGTCGTTTGTTAGTTCTGCTAGCACTAAAAATTGTTATGTCCTATTCCTAAGGTTCAATGAGTAAAACTCTTAATGATTTCATAGTTATGAGACGGTGTATAAGTGCAGATACACTTTATGAAATCACCTCTACAAATGTGGAGTGGGGCCGCTTCTATGAGATTATGGCAAAAATCTTTAGAGCATTCGTTATGCACCATGTGCGCACATGGCCGAATTAACGTGCAAAAACGTTGTTAATAGCAGAAATGTGGGGGTATAATCTGACCCTTAGTACCTCTGTTACACACCAAGAGTTGTTGGTTCATAGAAGTCTGCTTCACTAACATCTCTGTGTATCAAGAATTATTGGTCTAGGTCTAGTTCAAGTCGTTAATGACACTAGATACAATGGTTATACACATGAATAAAATTCAGTAAAAGAAATGAAGGTTTATTTGACACATGTGGGGGATTGTTGAAAATATTATATATAATATAATATTAGAGTGTGTCAAATAAAAGTTTCACATTGCCTAATTTTGAGAAGAGCCAATATTTGTTTAATCATTATTATTTTATGATTTGAAACTTTCCTTTTGTGATAATTCAAAATCATCTTTATGAGTATTAGTACAATTTAATATTTGATTAAATTGTTTTAATGACTCTTTGATGAGTTGTTACAAATAAGGAAATAATAATGGTTTATGGAAATTAAAATGCGTGATTAAAATTGTCTTAATCACTCATAACTTTCTGTCTAACGTTTCTTTTGCTGGCTCATATTATATTCAACGGCGGAATAGGCTCAGTGACTAATCAGTACCCAACTTACTGAATTTCTATCTTCTTCTATTCTGTCACCTTGTTGTTTAGTTGAAACAATAAGAAGGGTTCGTTTAATCCTGGGGAGTGCCGCTTCCTAATTTCTGAGGGGTTGCGGAATATCTCTTTAGGACAGTGTCCTTGTGACGCGACTCGAACTATTTTGTGTCTTACAATTTCATACTATTCCCCAACAGGGGGCTCACCAAGGCCAAGGTAAGTCTCAAGGCTCTATGAGCACTTACAGAGGTACTTACATATCGCCTACCAACAAGGCTCTAACATCGACAGTGAGAATTGAACTCAGGACTTCGTGGATTTTGAGTCAACTCCCTACCAACTGGGTCAACCTTTATTGGTTTTTCATAAATCATTTATTTGTTCAGTTTGTCAACTTTTAAAATTTAGAGGTATTTCATGTCCCCAACTTAGAATTTAGAAGTCATAAATAAATTTTAGCCAAATTATTTAATACACAAGACTAAGATTTTTATTAAAAATGATAAATTACATTTTAGTATCATATATGGTCTAATTTCGCTTTGGTACTCTAAGAGTTAAAAAGAGTCATTTCAATGACCTGTGATTTTTCGTTGTTAACACAAAGGGGGCCTATGGTTTACTTCTGTTAACATTTAATGAAAAGTGGTCACGTAAACCACATGCCACTCACGTGGCTTAGTAAAAAAATCAAATTTTGATCATCAAACTATGAGATAAGTTTCTTTTTGGTCCAAAAATTATTGTTCTTATGTTTTGGTCCCCAATATGTGCTTTTAAATAGTTTACGTCGTTATTTCTAACCTAAATAATTGAGATGAATAATTTATCTCTCATATATGTAATAATATGTGAATATGCAAAATAGAAGAAGGAAAATTTTCATTATTAGTTACAAATTGGAGATAAATTTGTGTTTGTTTTTATCTCCAATTTATTATTGAGAATAACGGTGAAAACCCAATAAAATCACATTTTGGGGGCCAAAATATAACAAATGTAAAGCTTTGTGGACAAAAATAGAACAAAAAATAGTTTTATGACCAAAATGATACTTACCCATAGTTTGAGGACTAAAATGAGTATTTAACCTTTGAATAGAAATCGACGACTTAGATGAAAGAGAAACCAACAACTAAAATGCAATAAAAATTGATGTCAAAGATGTAGTAGAAATCGATAGATAAGATTGAGTCATCTCATCACTTCCCCTTAAATGCTAACTGAAATAAACTATAGAGTCCCTCTGTGTTAACGATGAAAATCACTAGTCACTAAAATGACATTTTTTTATTCTTAGGGTACCATAACGAAATCGGGCCCAATCACAAAGTACCAAAATAGAATTTACTAGATTAAAAAAGACTAAAGACTAAATTAATCAGTTAATTAAACCTTAATTATATTCAACCAAATAGGTCCATCATATTTGACCAATTTTTTTGTGTTACCAAGACAGATAAAAAAGTAAGTTGGCGTTTGGTACACAAATTGAAAAGTTAGTTTTGGGATTATGAGCTCTGACATAAACAAATCTCATGTTTGATGCGCGGATTAAAAAATTAAGGGTAAAATACAGGAAAGGTACCTGTGGTTTGGCCTAATCTCACTTTTATGACGTGTGGTTTCAAAAGTTGCACATTAGGTACCTGTGTGTTTCGCCGTTAAATAGAAGCAGTACTTGTGTAATTTTCCGTTAAATTTTTGACGGAAAAAGTAGTACTTGTGGTTTCAAAAGTTGCACATTAGGTACCTGTGGTTTTGCTGAAGCTTGAACTTCATATTAGCTTCATATTTTGAACATTAAACGATGAAACCCAACACTCTCTTCATCTTCATCATCATCTTCTTCCCATAAACTCAACAAACCCTCATTTCTCATACGAATTTCAAATTCCACTCATCAAATTAAATCAGAAATCACACACACACACACACACACACATAGATATACATTAATCAGAAATCACCCGAATTATCATCTCCAAATTTCTCGGCGGATTTTGAAGCAATTTCAAAGATTTAGGGTTTCTAATTTGATTTGATGAAATTAGGGTTGTTGAAATTGCAGATCGAAGAGGGTTTTTGTAATACCCCAAGGTACCATGTTAGACATTAGACTTAGCATTTGATTTAAAAGTAAATTGTGTAGTTAATCTAGAAGTCCTCATGAACTTGTGGTTAAATTTTGAGAGCAACCTGACAAAAAAATTTTATCCGTGTTTCATTTTAATTTTATTATAAGAAACTTTTGCGTAAGAAATAATAAATTATAGATATAATATTTTTGAAAGGAAAATATATATTTGGAACCTACTATTTTCAATGAATCCAACAATATAATTTTTTTCAAAAATCTCTATTTCTAAAACTTTTGAGTTTTAGGGACTGTTTTGAAAGAATTTAAATGTTTTTGGGCAATACTATGGATCTAGCCTCTTTCTCCTTGCATCAGAATTACTTTTTTTCCCCCCCAAATTTGGCCAAAATAGCAAAACAACCCTTTCTTTAACGGAAAATTACACAAGTACTGCTTCTGTTTAACGGCGAAACACACAGGTACCTAATGTGCAACTTTTGAAACCACATGTCATAAAAGTGAGATTAGGCCAAACCACATGTACCTTTCCTGTATTTTATCCAAAAATTAATCATGAGAATATTATATTCATGGGAGAAGCATAATCCCATGAAATGATCACTTTTTAATCCCACCCTAAGGGGGGATTAGTTTAATCCTATGAGATGAGATTATTTAGATCCACCTAAAATGACTAAACTACTCTTATTTAACTTAGCTAATTAAATTTTATTCTACAAAATTTTTTCATTTCTCATCTCTATTTTTATCAAACCTATCTAATTAAGTTTTATTTTGATAATTATGTTAGTTACATTTTGAGCGGTGACTTTTTCTGATTATTTTAATAATTGAATAATTATGGACATTATGTTTTGAAATCATATTTTCTTGATGAAATTATTAATTTTATTTAAAAATATTAATTATGATAGAATCTTTTATATGGTGTAGAAACAAAAACACATTTTTTTAAGGCTCCCATAAACTATTATTTGATAATAAAAAGTCAAATAGAAAAATATTAAATATTTTCAAAATTATTAAAGTTGAACTAAACACAAAATTGTAATGTTCGTGAGAATATTACAAAATAATTACATGATTATTTTAACTCATCCAAATAAAGATTTGTATAGTGAGAATTTTATTCCCAAAAATAAAAAAAAGATCTGTATACTAAATACCCTCTATTAGGGCCTCTAAAATGATAACGTTGACTGTTAAAGAAAAATGGTTTCTAGAAATTCCCTCTAAAATGATAACGTTGACTGTTAAAGAAAAATGCTTTCTATCTATGGTTTTATGTGTTTGCCACATCTTTTAATTTGGAATCAAGTATCTTTTTAGAGAGATATTGAATTTTGTACATTATTTTTTTTTCTATTTTAACCAATTCCGTCTTTTAAATTTTAAAATAAATCAATTTAATCTTACTAATGAACTTTTTAACAAAAATATCTGAATTGAAAGAAATCTTTAAAGAAATTATTTCTATTTTTAAACCTTATTTTTATTTTTAATTCATATTCATTTTTTAAAGTTAAAATTGTGTTCTTATATATATTTAAATTATGTTAATTGAATAATTATAATTTTTATATTTTTTAAATTTGAGTATTATTAAATGTGATATTAAAGTTGTACTATATCACAAGTTAAATTTTAAAAATATTGAAAGTACTTTTTTTATATAAAAAAAACAAACATATTTATTTTTTGATATTTTCAAGTTTTCTCCAATAATTTTTTTAGCTAAATTATAACTTTGGTCTTTTGTACTTGAGATAGGTTGCAATTCAACCCTTTATCTTTTTTGGTTACAATTTTGGTTGCCCAAAATTTTTAAAAGTTTTACTCTTCGGTCCAAACGACTGCATGTGATAATATCTTTCTCGCTTCAAGTTTGAATGTCACGAGTCTCGAGCTATATGTTGATTTTGACGAATCATTTCTTTGTCCACTTAATACCGTTAGCAAACAAGGTCAAAATAAACTCTAAAAGTGAATTGCTCGTTTCATAGTGAAATAGGGCGAAATTTGTCATATATCTCTAGTTTCAGATCCGGTTGCTACAAGTTCAAAACTACGGGTTACTCTTAACGAGTCTTTTTCTTATCTAGTTGGGACTGTCAACAAGTGATGTCAAATCATGCCCAATGTTGTTTTCCATAAATTTTTACCTTTTGGTTCCAGAACCACTTTTAGACTCGATTTAATTAATCTCCTTTGTTGACAGTCCCAACTAGGCAGAAAAAGAATTTGTCAAGAGTAACTCGTAACTCTAAACTTGTAGCAATCAGACTTGAAATGAAAGATATATGCTCAACTTTGCTCGTTTAACTATGGAACGAGCAATCCACTTTTGGAAGCTTAGTTTGACCTTGTTTGCTGACACCTTAATTGGATAAAAAAAGAACACATCAAAAGCAATAAATAGATGAGAATTGTCGCATTCGAATTTGAAACAAGAGTGATGTGACTATATTTAATTGTTGAGACCAATAAGTATTATAACTTTTGAAAAATTTGGAGGGTCAAAATTACAACAACAAAAAATATAAAGAGTTGGATTGCAACCAAAAAAAAATATAAAGCGCTGGATTGCAATTTACCTAAAGACAAGATATACAAATTGCACTTTTTCATCATATTGATGGTCAATTTGTCATTTTACATATCACATCACAAATATGTTAATATAGATATATAGTTTCTTTTATAGAAGTTAATCTTCAAAACATTAAATGCAGTTTTCTAAAAACATTTTTAATTATATGTTTTATATTATAGAAAATCATTTTAAACAAATTATTTGACAATAAAAAACATTTTAAAATGATAAAATATATCAAATAATTTTAGCAAATTTTTATGGAATATGTATTAAATTATTGTAAAAATATAAATGATAAAATTGAAAAAAATAAATAAATTTGACCCTAAATATAAAGGATGAAGAATTGAAGATAATGCTTTTAATTACCCAATTTTGTCAATGAATAATGATTGTCGTTTTAAAAAGTTAATAGCATTATACGAAATTCAAATTAATATTGTTGGCTTTGCCACATATGTTGAACTAATGGTCAATAGGGATTTAATAATTTATCAGCATTTCAAGCTAAATTTAAATTAAATTAAATCAAATGAAACGTATTTGACCAATTTATTGGTACGCCCAAGATCGAGAAGAAAGTAAAATGATAACATGGATTTTTTTTTTTGGCCTGATAATAATAATATAGATTGGTCAAAAGAAAGAAATCGATTCTATCGATGATTGCTTTTGTTTCCCCAATTTTTCATTTTAGTAATAAGGTATTCTTATTTTGTTAATTTTAATCACAATTTTTAACCCACTTACAACTACAAATTTCAATTAAACAAAATAACAATAGTTATAAAACACTTAGGGCCTGTTTGGGTGGTGATTACTTTTTCATTATCTTTTCATTATCCCCATTTTCATTACATAACTTCATCTACAGTGCTCAATGGGTGTTTGTTTTGCAATTATAAAGTCATTACAAAAATATCACTTCATTACAAACTTATTTCATTACATATTTCATATCCAATTACTAACATACCCCTACTCAAATACCTATAATTACCTATACTCTAATACAAATATAAAAAAACTATTTAGCAAAATAGTAATTTTCAATACCCTCATTTATTACACTTACAACTTTCTCTCTCCACTCATCATTTTTTCTTTTTTCTTTCTCTTTCTCTCTCCACTTGTCATTTTTTCAATACCCTAATTTTCAATACTATATATAATTTATAATTTATATTAATTTAAAATAAAATAATTCAACTCATGTTATTTACATTTTAGTCCATGATATAAAATATATAATTCAGACGCCAAAAATATACATTTTGGTCTCTCCTCCAGTATATATATGGGTATACGAGAGAGGCGGATAGTGGAAGAAGAGTGGATGGTGCGATGTGCTCATGCGTGAAGATCAACGGTCATATTATTACCCGCAAAAAGACAAACCGTTTTGATTAATATATAATTTTTGGTCCCACATTTTTTTCGTGGATAACATTTTGGTCCTTCAATTTATTTTTTGGAGGAAAGTTTGCAATATAGAAACCCAATCGTTGATGAATGCAATTTTTTACGGGTCAAGAGATATATTTCACTTTCGTAAGGACCGATTCGTTCAATTTATATAAAATCATAGACCAAATGGTAGGTTTTTAAAAATTTTCATGTTATTTACATTTTGGTCCTTTCATTTCATTACATAATACTACTCCAACCTTCATTACAAATATTCACATCTAGCACAAATTCCGAGACAATTTCATTACCATTTCATTTCATAACCACCACAACCAAAAAGTCAAAATTTTTTTTTTTTATTTCTATCTATTTCCATTATCAATTATCAATTCTACCCCTATACAATTTAAAAAAACCCATATATTTATTTCAACCAACCACAATCATTACATACCCTTTTTCATAATTTCACATCCTATTTTTTTCATTACATCTCAAACTAATCCAAACACCATTTTCATTACATTTTCATTACATAATTTTCTCATTACCATTTCATTACATAAAATCATCATTTCATTACTTACTTCTAATCCAAACACACCCTTAGCACCCTCTTATCTCACATTTGTAACATACAGAATAACACTAATACATTTTAGTGTGTGTGTTTTTTTTTGCCAGAATACATTTTAGTGTGTTTAAATATGATATGACCCAGTTGGTAAGGAGTCAACTCATAACCCACAAGGTCGTGAGTTCGAATCCCACTGCCGATGTGAGGACCTTGTTGGTAGGCGATCTGTAAGTACCTTTGTAAGCGCTTATAGAGCCTTGAGGCCTGCCTTGGCTTTGGTGAGCCCCGGGGCCCAACTCAATCTAAATTTTTCTTTAAAAAAAAATGATATTTCATTTAATACTTGTTATATAAAAGATATAAATGATATTTTATAAAAATATAATATAAGATTATTACAATATTTGAGTGTCCAAAAATTGTGCTATCTTGCATATTAAATATTAATAGAATATCTGAATTATTAAAAGAATATCAAACGGTGTCAAAACTATCTAAATTAAGATTTAATAAAATTATAGTTTACCATATTACTATTTGTGATTTAAAAGGAAAAGATTAAGAGGTAAAGTACTATTTGGTCCCTCATTTTTCACACTTTGATACTATTTGGTCCTTGCATTTTGGAAATAGACTATTTGGTCCCTCATTAATTACAAATGTCAACTCGTTAGTCCCTCTAGCCTATATCCGTTACTGATAGTGATGACTTGGCCGTTAAATACTTACATGACACTGTTAAATTCCACTTTGTCATCCTAATCACCAAAATAAACAGAACCGCGGCAAAATTAAAAATTGATACAGACCCATTTGCAGCTAAAAATGGAATCACCAAAATATCTCCATCACATTTTAATACAAATGGGTCTGGCTCAATTTTTAATTTTGGCTCAGTTCGGTTTATTTTGGGGACTAGGATGACAAAGTGACATTTAACAGTGTCATGTTAACGGCTAAGTCATCACTGTTAGTAACAGATATAGGCTAGAGGGACTAACGAGTTGACATTTGTGATTAATGAGGGACCAAATAGTCTATTTCAAAAATGCAGGGACCAAATGGTATCAAAGTGTGAAAAAGGAGGGACCAAATAGTCTATTTCAAAAATGCAGGGACCAAATAGTTCAAAGTGTGAAAAAGGAGGGACCAAATAGTACTTTACCTCAAAGAAAAGAAAAAAGCCAAAATCAAGTGCAGGGAGACAAAGAAACATCCTCCTGCACTCGAAAGTTTCTCGAGCGCCGCGTAATACTCGCTTGAACAGAATCCATGGAATTGAAGTAACATTCTTTATTTTTTCTTTTGCTTTTTTGGAATTGAAGTTCTTACAGTATTAAAATTCGGAGAATCTCTTCCTACATTACGCTTTATTTGCTATTTGTCGTCTTGGTTTCCTAGTACTTAAGAATTGAGTCCTCTTTCATGCTCTTGGTGTATATTTTCAGAGACACGTTGCGTGTAGAGGTTATCTTCGCGACTCTCTACACTTGCTACCCCAAAAGATCTCGTAATTGTACCGAATCTCTCACCAAAGTCAGCGATTTACCATATTCACATTAACTGTGGCTTCTGACTTTCAACTAGTAAGTGGATGGCTTTTTTATGCCGGCATTGATTGTTAAAGCACTGTTGTGGTCTATGTTGGAATTGTTAAAAGGGGTTTGGTTGGAAGTTTCGATTAAAAAATATAAGGTTTCTGAAAATATTTTGATCTGAGGTTGGACATAGAGACGGCGAAATTTGACAGCGCCAGTCAGACACGCGCTTGCTCCAACTTGCTTTCAGACAAATTTCAACTTGTTTGGTTGTCTTTGAGTTGGTAAGAAGCTAAGGAAACTTTCTTTGCGTTTCTATTATTTTTTGTTGTTGCTCATGTGCTAATTGAGGTTTGAACTATTCTAATAGTTTCTTCCTTTAAATGACGTGCTGCTGATAAAGTAGTGGTGGATTGTTTCGGATAATGTAATTCCAGGTCTGATGGCCTCAAAATCTCAGTTCTTGAGGGGTTCATCAACTGTCCGAAAAATTACCCAAATCAACAATGATCTTGATGGAGAAAGTGAGGAAGGGAGCAGCGTTAACCTTGCTACCTACACAGTTCACATACCTCCCACGCCAGATAACCAGCCCATGGAAATCTCTATGGAAAGATCCACTTCTCGGAGAGTAGAAGACCAGTATGCATCAAGTTCTATGTTCACTGGTGGTTTCAATCAGGTCACACGATCCCACTTGAAGGAAAAGGTGATCGACTCCGAATCGAGCCATCCCCAGATGGCAGGTGCTAAAGGGTCACCTTGTGCTGTGCCTGGATGTGATGGAAGGGTCATGACTGATGAGAGAGGACTCGATATATTACCTTGTGAGTGTGGCTACATGATTTGTAGGGATTGTTATAGAGATGCTTTGAGAACAGGTGATGGGATTTGCCCAGGATGTAAAGATCCTTACAAGGACCTGCTGGATACTTCCACCGAGGCTGTTATGCACTTGTCATCTTCTGTTGCGATTTCAAAGATGGAGAGGAGGTTGTCATCCATGAAATCAAAATCTGGGGCATTAGTGAGCAGTCAAATCAATGAAGTTGATCATAACCAGTGGTTGTATGAAACTAAGGGGAGCTATGGATATGGGAATGCCATGTGGCCAAAAGATTCAGAAAATGATTGTAGCTCCGAGTGGATGGCTGGGGATCCTAAAGTTTTCCAAGAGAAGCAGTGGAGGCCACTCACCCGGAAATCGAGTATCTCTGCTGCAGTTCTGAGTCCTTATAGGTACAAAGAGACTTCTTCTATCCCAAGTTATTTTTTACCTGTGTTCAAGTCATTTGGGTAGGTTCATTAATATGAATTTATTTTTTCATGTAGTCTAAGATAAATAATATCCTATTTGAAGATTTTTCTTCTCTAGTGCATGCTTCTCCCACTTTGTGGAAGGGCCAGAATTATGTCTAATAGCAACTTGCGATAAAAGAAGACAGGGAAATGTGAGAATTTTTTGTTGTACAAATGATTGACCTGAGACCTTACTCTCTTATTAAAGTTAACGTACAGAGCAATTAAGGTGCATTTGCTGCTGAACTTTATTTAATTTGTCGGCTATGCTCTAATGCTTCAACAGCTGATGTTTTATTTCTCATTACTTTATCCGATTAAACCTTTGCAAATAGATAACAGAGGTCCATTGTGTTTCAAACCAATCAATCACTTTAATTTGTCCCAATTGTTTGAACATATTTTGTTTTTTGTCTTGTTCACAATTTTCAGCTTACACTCTATTTATTGATGTTTATCTTGTTGGAGTTGAACACTCTGATATTAACAATTCAACATTTAAAAAATTTTCAAGTTTATACTCTGATATTGTTGGTTTAATCTTTCAGGATCCTAATTTTTGTTCGAATGGTGGTTCTTGCCTTTTTCCTTAAGTGGAGAGTTGAAAACCCCAACGATGATGCAATCTGGTTATGGGGCATGTCTGTGGTTTGTGAAATCTGGTTTGCCTTTTCTTGGCTGCTTGATCAACTTCCCAAGCTCTGCCCCATAAATCGTTTTTCTGATCTTGATGTTCTGAAAGAAAAGTTTGAAACTCCTAATCCTAGCAATCCTACAGGCAAGTCTGATCTTCCAGGAATAGATATTTTTGTGTCAACAGCAGATCCTGAAAAAGAACCACCACTTGTTACTGCAAACACTATTCTTTCTATTTTGGCTGCTGACTATCCTGTTGAAAAGCTTTCATGTTATGTCTCTGATGATGGGGGTGCACTTCTGACCTTTGAGGCCATGGCCGAGGCTGCCAGTTTTGCCAACTTGTGGGTTCCTTTTTGTCGGAAGCATGACATTGAACCAAGGAACCCAGAGTCTTATTTTAATATGAAGAGAGATCCTTACAAGAACAAGGTGCGTTCTGACTTTGTTAGAGATCGCAGGCGGGTTAAGCGGGAGTATGACGAATTTAAGGTTCGGATTAATAGTCTCTCTGATTCAATTCGGCGACGTTCGGATGCTTATAATGCTAGGGAGGAGATCAAAGCAATGAAAATATGGAGAGAGAATGGAAATGATGAACCCATGGGGAATTTTAAAATTCCTAAAGCTACTTGGATGGCTGATGGTACTCATTGGCCAGGCACTTGGACGACTTCTACACCAGAGTACTCTAGGGGAGATCATGCCAGTATAATACAGGTCATTATTTCAGGGTTTCCTTATTATTTATGTTATGTTTTGAATTGGTTAAATACTGTTAACATTTAGTTTTTCTTTAGCCAAACTAGTGTAGTTTGCTGCTTTATTTTATTGTTAATATTTATAATATCCCTTGTTATTGGAGATCCATTATTATTGCTTTAGGTTACTTCCTTGGTCTATCATGAACTGTTAACAGTAGTACCGTACTATGACAAAAGACTTGAATGGGCTACTAATGTATTTGGCATCTTTCAAACTACAGGTAATGTTAAAACCCCCAAGTGATGAACCACTCACAGGAACAACATCAGATTCAAATGCCATTGATTTCACTGAAGTTGATATTCGTCTTCCCATGCTAGTTTATGTTTCTCGTGAAAAGCGGCCTGGCTATGATCACAACAAGAAGGCTGGGGCTATGAATGCCCTAGTTCGAGCCTCTGCCATTATGTCTAATGGCCCTTTCATCCTTAATCTTGATTGTGACCATTACATCTATAATTCCCTAGCACTGAGAGAAGGCATGTGCTTCATGATGGACCTTGGTGGGGAGAGGATCTGCTATGTTCAATTTCCTCAGAGGTTTGAAGGAATTGATCCTTCTGATCGCTATGCCAATCATAATACTGTCTTCTTTGATGTCAACATGCGAGCTCTTGATGGGCTTCAAGGTCCTGTATATGTTGGCACTGGATGCCTGTTTCGAAGAACTGCACTTTATGGCTTTGATCCACCCCGAATGAAAGAAGAGGTCGGATGGTTTGGTCATAAGAAATCCTCATCAGTTGCCTCTGTGCCTGAGGGTCAATCACCGTACAATGATGATGAGGAAATAGGCGCTGCTCTTATTCCCAAGAGATTTGGCAACTCAAATCTATTTATTGACTCAGTTAGGGTGGCAGAATTTCAGGGGCGGCCCCTTGCTGATAACCCAGCCATAAAAAATGGACGTCCACCTGGTGCTTTAACCCTGCCTCGGGATCTTCTTGATGCATCCACTGTTTCTGAGGCTATTAATGTCATTTCATGTTGGTACGAAGATAAGACTGAATGGGGCCATAGGATTGGGTGGATTTATGGATCTGTAACTGAGGATGTTGTGACTGGTTATAGAATGCACAATAGGGGTTGGCGATCCATTTATTGTGTGACTAAGAGGGATGCCTTTCGTGGGACTGCTCCAATAAATCTGACTGATCGGCTACACCAAGTCCTTCGATGGGCAACTGGTTCAGTTGAAATATTCTTTTCTCGTAACAATGCTCTTTTGAGTAGCTCTAGGATGAAATTTTTGCAGAGGATTGCTTACCTTAATGTTGGAATCTATCCATTCACTTCAATCTTCCTCATTGTTTACTGCTTCCTTCCTGCCCTTTCCCTTATTTCTGGCCAGTTCATCGTCCAGAGCCTCCAAGTAACATTCCTAGTATACCTCTTAGGAATCACCTTAACCCTTGTTTTTCTTGCTACTCTTGAGATCAAGTGGTCTGGTATTGCTTTAGAAGAGTGGTGGAGGAATGAGCAGTTTTGGCTTATTGGAGGCACAAGTGCTCATCTTGCTGCCGTGCTTCAAGGTCTCCTTAAAGTGTTAGCTGGAATCGAGATTTCATTCACTTTGACTTCAAAATCCGCCGGTGATGATGATGATGATGAGTTTTCTGATTTATATATAATCAAGTGGACATCGTTGATGATACCTCCTGTGACAATCATGATGCTCAACTTAATAGGAATTGCTATTGCAGTCATTAGAACTATATATAGTGAGAATCCTGATTGGAGCAGTTTGCTTGGAGGTGTGTTTTTCAGTTTTTGGGTGTTGGCTCATCTATACCCTTTTTCTAAAGGGTTAATGGGAAGGAGGGGAAGAACACCAACCATTGTGTTTGTTTGGTCAGGCCTAATAGCTATCACTATTTCCCTCCTTTGGGTTGCTATTGACCCTCCCTCTGGCAGCAACAATTGAATTGGGTGATCATTCCAATTCCCTTGAAGTGTAGTATCTTGTGCTCATCACTTGTAAGTAGTTCAGTCTGCCCCTTGTGCTCATGTAGATTGGTTTTGTAACCCCATTTATAGTTGACCGGGATATTGCTTAAAGTTTGTTGATCATAGATTTTTTTTTTGACATGTAAATGGTGATTTCACCTTTTAGAAGCTATGCCATTCATCTATTTCTCTCTTGTTTGACCTTCTGGGTTTTTAGTGGCAGTATATTCATGGTAGCTGATTGACCTGGCTTAATTGGTTCATTCTTTACTTCGTTATTTTACACCGAATTGGGTATTCCCATATTTATTATTTCCTCCACGAATATGGAGTTCATTTTTACTATTCCAATTGTAATGACTAATGAGGAATTGGTATTACAACAATTTTAAAATTTCCGAACTTATCGTACAGTATATATAGTTTTGGAGTATTGTCAAGTTGAATTTTAAATTTTAGTTAGAATTGCTCATAGAATGGTGTTTACTTTTTCAATATGATGGAGTAGAAGAAAAATGGCTATCAAAGCAAGCTATGATGAGTTGACTGTGCATTTGAGAAGAAGAAATTATGAGATTACCACTCTAAACCATTAGGATCTTGTCAACCTAGTAGCATGATCAACCTTCTATTTTCATCCATTTTTTTTTTTTACATAAATCAGATTATTTGAACCATGGAACTTATACTGCAATATTGGTATTCATATAAATTAGAGTAATTTAATGGTTTGGTCCCTGAAAGATGTCAGAGTTCTCAATTTCATCCCTGAAAGATAATAGTACCTAATTTAGTCCCGAAATGATACATTTAAAATCAATTTAATCCTTCCACTAAAATTAATAACAGGAACTTAACAGTAAATCTATGAATTGTTGTCTATGCATGCAATACAATAGAACAAAGCTCTGTCCTTGTAAATTGTTCGTGTCTTAACTTCTAAACATTATATAACTCACCATGAATTGCTGTCTATGCATGCAATACAAGAGATGGAGTGGCACTGACATGTTCAAATGCTTTTAGTTAGAAAAAAGAGAAAATACTATATTTTTTGTAATTAATGTAAAATCTGTTGCTGGATGACACAAGGGAATAAATATGCCAGAAATTCCATCTATGAGCTTTTGGTAAATTAACTCCCACTACAAGACTCTTTGGGCTGTGATATTAACTCACTCTCTTAACAGACATTTTTATATTGTGGTTAGTCTCCTTTGGTTGTTCTGCTCCTTGACCTGACTAGTGCCCTGCTTGTTTCTTTGTACTTTATCACTTGCACACCTGCTTGTCACTGGTGTTGGGAAGGAACCTATTTCGAGAAGAGTCAAATTGAAACACATACATTCTGCGGCTCTGCTCCATTTAGCCAAATGTAAAATCAATTTATTTATTATAGTATTATTAAAGTATAGTTCCTGAAGTATAAAGTTTGTTCTGCTCCTTGACCTGACTAGTGCCCTGCTTGTTTCTTCGTACTGTATCACTTTCACATCTGGTTGTCACTGTTGTCAGGAGGGAACCTATTTCGGGAAGAGTCAAGTTGAAACGCATACATTCTGAGGCTCTGCTACAGTTAGCCAAATGAAAAATCAATTTATTTCTGATATTATTATTAAAGTGTAGTTCATGAAGTATAAAGTTTGACATCATAGTGTGCTTCTATTGCCTATAGATGCACTTAAATTCTGAATGCTTATAAGGACCTTGTGGCATATGATTTTGTACTGCTACTGAGTTTTCTTCCAAATTTGGCTAACAGGATTTATTGCACACACCCAATAAAAATCTGAATTCTGAACTCCACCGACATGAAGCTGAGGTACATACTAAAACTACTGTTTCTTTTATGGATTTCCAAGGGTTTGTTGATTGATTTTTACTTCTGATAATGAACCTCCTTTTCATATGTATGTATGTACCTTTAGCATTTGGTTATTCGCTCTATTTTCTATGCCAGGCACCAGGTTAGCCATTTTGTATATACTTTACAGCAGTATGTGGAGTCACAACTATCTCATGTATCATGGTGCAAGTTTCTTCATTCTCTTCAACACAAGGTTTAGATCCTCTGCTTCTGCTAGTTTGTTGTAGTTATTTATTTTAGTAGTCAACAGTTATTCTCTAAAAAAATGTAGGCTTTGCCTTAAAAAGTTTTCTTTAATACTTTCTCTATGTCATAATTGGTTATACAAAATAAATTTATCACGTGTCCTATTTTCATTGAAAAACTTTATAGCAAAAATATAAGGAATTGTATATAACTCTACTCCTTTTAAAAAAACTATATCTTCTGGCCTAGCCCTCTTTATTGTACTAAAAAAAAAAAACTACATCATTAAAAAATGACACACAAGAAAGGAAAAAGGACAAATAAGAGAGAAGATCATACGCCAAGTCAAAATATGGAGAAAAAAATATAGAACTTAATGGTAGAACCATTTTGCACCAAGTTGCATAAATAATGAATCCATTTGAACCTTTTATTTTTTTTTTTTTTTCGGTTAAGTCATGGATATCCCTCGCCTATTCGTGTAACGGTCTAAGTGAAGACTAATTCCATTCAAGCCTTAGAGACGAAATGGTCAGAACCCTCCAAACAAAATGAACTTTCGATACTAGACCTCGAACATGCAACCCCACGATTAAATTTTTATACGATCAAAATGAACTTTATGACAAAGATAATTAAAATGAGCAATTGACTTAAAAAATAATTAGGGTAAATTATACTTTAGTACCTTGTGGTTTGACCCTATTTCACTTTGGTACCTTGTGGTTTGAAGCCTGACACTTTGATACCCTGTGGTATTCTCCATTAACACTTTGGTACCCTTTGAAGCTATTTTGTAATTTTAATCATAACAAATTTTACAAAAATTATACATTGACCCCAATTATTTTTTGAATTTTTCATTTTAGTCCTTGAATAATATGTATTCAAGGACCTATTTGTAATTTTTTGAAATTTTTTGGGGTCAATATGAATTTTTACAAAATTTGTTATGTTTAAAATTACAAAATAGCTCCAAAGGGTACCAAAGTGTTAATGGAGAATACCACAGGGTACCAAAGTGTAATTTACCCAAAAAAAACTAATTATATTTTTAATTAAATATTTTAATATATAAATAATTAAATCCTAACTTCCTTTAACTCTTTAAGTCATCACTTTTCTCGTCTTCCTTTCTTCCTTTCACCCTTGAGAGTTCAATCCTTCATCTTCACTCTTCAGAGACGAGTAGCCCTAGCCATCGCTCCTCCAGACCTTCACCACCAGAGCTCCGTCGCGTTGGCCATCTATCGGGTGTTCATCCACTGCTCCTGTTTTGCTCTGTTCGTCACTCTTCCTGCCGAGTTTATCAAAGTATGTGTTCTGTTTCAACATATAATGCTGGGATTTTAGTATTTCGAAATCATGCATATAGCTTCTTGATTTGTTGGGTTATACAGGTTAAGATTCCAAATGGTTCAAAATCTCTCTGATTGTGTTTGATATATCATAGAGATTAAGGTTCATATAATTGTTTTTATATATCTACTGGTAATTCCTTATCTTTCTTCAATTACTGCTTGTATAAATTGTTTGAGAAATAAGTTTTTGGTCAACACTTTGACTTCTGTCATAAAATAAGTTAGATTCATGAACAATCCAGACATTGGATATGTTTCGCAGGGCACTTAAAATTAAAAGGAAGAGTGAATGTTGAGCCGTTGGCTTTTTTTGGTGGTGTTTCTTGCTGACTCTATTGTTCTCTTGCGATTCCAGTGTGCTTAATTGGAGCATTAAGTTTGGCATTGCAAGAACTTAGGGACATTGTGATGAGAAGAACTGTTACATTGTATGAAGTACACTATGGAAGTGGCAGTATTAACATTGTAGAAGAAGCAGAAGGGCTACATTAGGTATTAGTATACTAGTGCTCTCATTCCTACCATCTCTCTTGTTTTGGTCATTCTCTGTTATTGGGCAGTGTCTTGTGTCTTCTCACTTTCTCTTTGATGTTGAAGCAATGTCTCACCATTTCATTTCAGAATTGATAGTTGAAATCCTTCTCAGACTACCTGTTAAGTCCCTAGTAAAATGCATGTCTGTTTGCAAAGCCTGGAAGTCCCTAATCACAAGTGATACCTTCAGATCTGACCACCTCACCCGTACCCTCCATCTCCAAGCCAATCATGGCAGTTTCTCCCTATTCCTTCTGTTCTGTAGTAAGAGAGACTATTTTGCGATCGATATCATGTGTGAGGAATTTTTCGTAATCTTCTCCTTAAATATCTCATATTTTCAACTCTGTTATACTCAACCTTTATAAAATAAGTGGAAACCAGTAGCCATAGTATAGAGGACAAGAAGTCAAGAACAATTTTGGTTCGCTCATTTCATTATTTCAGAACACTGTTGTTTGTATCTGTTTGAGAGATGAGATTGGGGAAAGGAATTCAGAGGGTGGACCATCTTATTAGGTAACATTGAGATTGCTTCACCACATTTAAAATTGTTAGATAAATAAAGTTTCTGTACAACAATTTGATTTTTGATAATTAAATAAGCTAGATTCATGTACAATCTACATAATATTGGATTTAATTTTCAGGGAAGTTCAAAATAAAATAATTTGTTAGCCATTGTCATGTTGTGGTGGTGTTTCTTGTTGACTCTATTGATTTCTTGTAATTCCAGTGTGCTTAACTGGAGCATCAAGTTCGGCGTAGGGACGAGTTCATGATTAGAACTGTAACATTATATGAAGTAGTGTGCTCTTAAAGTGGCGGTATAAACATCGTTGAAGTAGTAGAGGAGCTATATTAGTTATTACTATACTAGTGGTCTCAGTCTCTACCATCTCTCTAGTTTTGGTGCTTCTCTGTTGGGCAGTGTCTTGTGTCTCTCACACTTCCTTTCTATTGTTGAAGCAATGTCTGACTATTTCCCTCCAGAATTGATAGTGGAAACACTTCACAGACTACCCTTCAAGTCTCTAGTAAAATGCATGTCTGTCTGCAAAGCCTGGAAGTCTCTCATCACAAATGATACCTTCATATCTGACCACCTCACTCGTACCCTCCATCTCCAAGCCAATCATGGCAATTCCTCCCTCTTTCTTCAATTTTTTCGTATGAGATCAGGGCATGAAATACTTGGGGAATGTTACTCATTATATTCAGATGATAAGGAAACTCATAGCCTTTTTGTATGGAAATTCCCTCTCACTCATCTATTTCGCATGTATGGGTATTCGACGGTTGTTGGCACTTGCAATGGGCTGGTATGTTTGGCTGACTATTCTATCATAGATAGCGCAATTGCTGTTATTTGGAACCCTTCTATACAAAAATATGTGATACTTCCTAAACCCATCCTAACATTCAAGAGAAGAAGCCACAAGGAAAAAAGTCATCGGGTGTTTTTTGGGTTCGGTTTTGATTGTAGAAACAAGGATTTCAAAGTAGTCAGATTTGTCACTCTTCAAGAAACAGAAGCTACTCCTCAAGTTGAAATTTACTCTCTTGCTTCTCGATCATGGAGGACCATTACTAGTACTACTACTGCTACACCTGCATTTCTCCTTTCTAAGCATTGTCTCAAGCCTTCCCAAATGTTTGTGAATGGTAAACTGCACTGGGTGGTCACCCGTAGAAATTACAGTGGGATTCACTATTATATCTTGACACTTGACGTGGTTGAAGAGAAATTTGGAGAATTAATGTTACCTCAGTGTTTGAACGATTCATCTTTTCAAGTATCTATTTTTCCAGGAGGAAATACACTTGCTGTGCTTCAGGAATCTTTGCACCAAAATTATTTTAATATTTGGGTAATGAAAGAGTATTGTGTTGTTGAATCGTGGATTCAGTTGCTTCATTTTGATACTACAAGTGGCCGACCCAATGTATTAGCCCTTACTAGTATTGGACAAGTGGTCCTTGTTTTCTACCATGATGAGATTGTCTTATTAGATCCCAAAACCCAGTTAAGGACGAAGCTCAAGACATTTATGGGATATTGCAATATTTTTGCTGGAGATTATGTTAATAGTTTATATTTGGCAAGGGAGGAATTTCATATACCCACACTCCCGTCTAGGAATTTGTTACCCTATTAGGCTATTGGCAATTCTATGAAAATGTTATAGAATATACTTTCTAGTTTCTCCATAAAAATTGCTGTAGTACTATTTTTTTTTTGTCAGACCTATATAAATATATATAGTTATATATATGTTTCTTTGCCATAACCTGTGTCATTGGTAATTCAACATCATCTATAAGATCTAAAATCAAAATCAGAACTCTGCTTCCCATTGGCTGTGTATCTCCTATCCCATGTAAACATCACTCACTCAGAGATGGAATGTAAACTTGTGATAGAATGTTTATAGATCCTAATGATTTCAAAGCATCATCTATAACATTACATAATGTACTGCAGATTTAGAATTTTCAAATGTTGGTTATAAAGTATATAAAAGCAAGAAGGTTGGAAAAAGAAAAGGATAATGAGTCAGCAAGAAGTACCAACAACAATTTAATTTATTGAAATTAACATGCTTCCAATAGCCATATACCATGCGTAAACGTTACATGAATATTTTGTGGCTCTACATTTAATGAATAGAATAAGGTAGATGTGTTGCTGTAAAATAAATTTTGTGGCTGCTACTTTATTTCTTTTGGCAGAAGCAGATGCCTATACAAGCTGATTTTTATAGTCATCGACTCTTGCAAATATATATATATATATATAAATATTTATTTATGCTGAGTTTTATAAAGAGTTGTCATTACTTAGCTAAATTAATTAGTTTATGAGACAACAAGAGGCATAAAAAATAAGACACATGTTATGGTCTCCAGTAATCTTCCTGGCATAAAGCAAGTTGAACCTAAAAGAAAGAATATAACGCAAATATACAATACCTTTCTAAGTTATCAGCTGAAGTTTATAAAAAAAGACTATCAGATTGAGTAACTAATTTGGAAGTACCATCAGAAATATGAACAATGAATATTGTTTGCCAATGCTGTTTCCCTTCCTTATTGACTTCTTGTTTCTTCTGCTCTTTTAGATCCTTATACCAACGTCGGAGAAAACATTGAACTGATACCTATGGGCTAATCCTTATCTCCAGAATCAAGAGGTGTTTCTTGAATATTGTTTGCAAGTGCTGTTTTCTTTACTTTTTGTTTCTTGTGCTCTTTTAGATCCTTATACCACTTAGGATATCCATGTAACTTGAAGCGATTGTCTCTAGTGTGACCATATTGCTTATTAGTACGTTTTTGTCCCATTCTGTTTCCTGCTGTATCATTCTTAGAGTAATTTAACAATTCGGTCTTTGAAAAATTACCAAGTTGACAATTCAATCTTGAAATATTAAAATACACAATTTAATGAACTAATTAGTATACCATTTTAATCTTTCAAGGACTAAATAAAGAGTATACCGTTTTAATCTTTTGAGAACTAAATTGTGTATTTGAATTTTTCAAGAACTGAGTTGTCAACTCGGTGATCTTTCAAGGATCGAATTGTTAGTTTACTCTTAGTCTTATTATAGTATCATTTAGCTAACATTGTACTTGCATCCACATCATTGGTACCATAGGAAATGCTCACATGTTTTTGTGTTTCAATTCTTAAAACCATGGAAAATGCCTTCCTAGTTGTAGGCAATGGATCCATTTTCGGTATCTGACTCCTAACATTGTCATAGACTTGATTAAGCCCCATAAGAAACTGCATCATATGAATTCTTTATTCCATCTCACATGTACAACTTGGTGATGGAGTCAAACTTTCTAACTTATCCCAAGATTTGTGCAACTTATTGCAATAAGTTGGCACAGAATCCTCATTGATTAATAGAGGCTACCCTCTCTTCTAATGTTATAGATCTGTAGTCCATTTGTTACACCAAACCTTTTTTCAAGTTCTTTTCATAGGTTTTCCGAATTTGTACAGTAAATGACATAATGATTCTGACAAATCTTTCAATATAGAGTTGATAATCTAACTCTTAATTATGAAATCAATTAGTTTCATCTTATGAAACATAATTTGTCCTTAGATTCCATGGTTGTTCGAATATCTGTACTTCTTTTTTGGTTGCCCACTTTGTATTTGGAACTTTATCTTGATTAATTTGGATTCGATTCGTGTTGTGTACCTGGATGTAGTGTGAGAGTTTTCCAACAACGGTAACTACATTCTCAAGGTTTTGAATCTGAAAACTTAATTAAGTGTTATCGAGCTGTTTATCACTTGAACCAACCCTTTGTTGGTCGAATAGCTGTACTTTAGATGAGATCATTGTTACCTACTAAGGGAGAAGAAACAAGAACCATACCAGGTTAGTCAGAGTTTTGTAAACTCCACAGTTAATCATAGTTTCTTTTAAGAGTAGATCTCTCATACTTATTGGTACCTTTGCTTCTATACCATGCCAAATTTATTGAATAAAAGAAGAACTGAAAGCTTTGCTTTCACTAATGTGTACAAAACTGCATATATGCTGGGAAGCTAATGAACTAAAAATAGAAAAAAAAAAACTAACCAGAACACATGAGTGACTTCATTTCTTCTTAATGCTGATAGCTCATCATACACCTAAGTACAAGTAGACATGTTCTACGGATACAAAATATAAAAAATTTATGAAACCTACTGTTATCTTTCAAAGTTTAAAAATTTTTGTATACGACTAAAATTCAGAAAAAAAAAAAAAAAGAAATTGTGCTGTTTAAACTTTGTACATAGAAACAGTGGGTCTGTTTGGGGAAACCTCCATCCCCATCCAATCCTAATCCAATCTCATCTCATCTTAGGATTAGATGAACAGTACTGGATTGGGTGTTTTTTGAACCTCCATCTCATCTCATCTCATCCACATCATCATCTCATTCACAACATCATCTCATTTTCTCTTACAATTACTAATCTATCCCTACTTACACACCTATAATTACCTATACTTTAATACAAATATAAAAAAGAGAACTAGACAAAATAGTAATTTTACATACCCTCATTTATTACACTTATAATTTTCTCTCTCCATCTATCATTTCTCATCATTTTTTTATCTTTTCCACTCACACATTTTTTTCTCTTTCTCTCTCTCTCACACACACATACACCTCTCTCTCTCTTTCACACACCCCACACACACTCTTATTTATATATATATATATA
>QANZ01017797.1:245113-348701 GCA_003254925.1 Chamaecrista fasciculata
TTTACACATGTTAGAGATTGATTAATTGGAACAGTTCGAATTTATGGACCAAATTGTATTCTTAAAAATAATTCCAATATTATTTGGATTGACCCCTAATCTCATCCACTTGGATTTGGATTGACCCCTAACCCTCAATCCAAAATTTTCCCATCCTCACAATTTCCAATACCATATCACACTTCCCAATATCATCTCATCTCAATCTCATTTCAATCAAAAAACAATCAAACACCTATCATCTCATCCAATCCAATCTCATCTCATCTCATCTCATTATTTCCTACCATTTCTACCCCTATACAAATCACAAAAATCCATCTACTTTTTTCTACCAACCACAATCATTACAACCCCTTTTATATAATTTCACACCATATTTAACATCATTCTCAATAAAATCACCAAAACACCAATACATCATCTCATCTCATCCAATTAAAAAATAATCTCATCCAATCCATTTGGATTGGATTGGATTATAATTCCATGTCTCCCAACAAAAGAAAAAAAGAAAATAATTTACAACAAAAAATGAACTGACGCACTTTGATGTAGTTCTTCTGCAGTACTTTAATAATTCTCCCACACCCTATATATATAACTATAAAATATATCAAAGCCAGATTGAAAGAAAAATTGGAAAGACCTATTTTGTTTTTAATATATAATTGGGAAGACGAGTCAGCAAGAAACGCTACAACACATTTAATTTATACCCAAATTATAATTTAATATATTGAAATCGACATATTTCCTACATGGTGCATATATTTTAGGCTGTAATTCAATCATAAAATCAAGGCCAAAGTTCAATTTTGGTTTTTATCTTTGAGGTAGGTTGTACGTAATTCAAACCTTTATTCTTTTTCTTTTTTCTAGCAATTTTGGCCCCATATCTTTTGTGAAGTTTCATCCTTAATCCTAACAATTGAATATGATCATATCTCTTTGTTTCAAGTTTAAATGCAATAAGTCTTGAGTTAATGTGCCAATATTTTCAAATTCAAACGATCAAAGTTGGTCATATCTCTCTCGTTTCAAGTCCAATTGCGACAAGTTCGAAACTACATATTATTTTTTTAAGTTATTTTTTTGCTCAGTTGAAGCCGTTAGCAAATGAGGTTACATCGGGCTTGACTTGACCTCATTTGCTGACATTACAATTGGGAAGAAAAAAGACTCGTTAAAAGTAACTCGTAGTTTTGAACTCGTCATAGTTGAACTTGAAATGAGAAAGATATAGCCAACTTTGCTCGTTTCATTGTGAAATGAGTTACCCACTTTCAGAGCTCAATTTATCTTTGTTTGCTGATGCCCCAAGTGCAGATAGAAATGACTTGTCAAAAGTAACACGTAACCCAAGACTCGTTGCATTCGAATTTAAAACAAGAGAGATTTGACAATATTCAGTTACCGGGACCAATGAGTGAAACTATTGAGAAAGATATATGATCAAAATTACAAGATAAAAAGATAACGAGTTGGATAATAACTCACCCTAAAGATAAGGGACCAAAATTGCACACTAGCCTAAAATAAATAAGGTAAATGCTTTTTGAAACATATCAAAAATTTTAAATGGTTGCTAATGCCAATTTGATTGATTTTCTAGAAGCAATATACCTTAGAAGTTATCATTGGAGAAAATTTATTTTTTAATCTTTGAATTTTTCTTAAAATTATTTAATTTTTAAATATTAAAAATATATTTTTATATGTATAGATTGAATAATTTGTTTATATATAAAAAAGAAAATCAGAAACCAACAAATATACTTTTAATATCTAAAAACTAAATTATACTCTTGAAAGGCCAAATACTCAATCGTCTTATTACATATGTTTATGATTTTCATTTTTATCGTAAACTATTGAATATAATTATATTTCTATAATTTTAAGTTTGAATGAGACTAGTCTAAAACTTCGAGTTGCTTTTGATGCGTATTTTTTCTATCCAATTGGGGGTTATCAACAAATAATAGCAAATTGAATCCCAAAAGTGAGTTTGTTTCATAGTAAACTGTGTAAAGTTAGTCATATCTCTTTTGTTTTAAGTTTGAATATGATGAGTTCGAAATTATGTATTACGAGTTATTTCTAACTTAAATGGAACTGTCGACAAATAAGGTCAAATTACATCTCAAAAATATAAATTATCTAACTAAAAGTGAAAAATTATAGAATACAAATATTTAGAAAATGATAGAATATGGTGTCATGGAATCATGAATTTTTAGTTTTGGTCGATCGGAATCATGGAATACAAATAGTTGCTTCATTTTGATACTACAAGTGGCCGACCCAATGTATTGGCCCTTAGAATTAGTGGACAAGCTAAGTGGTGCGATGAGATTATCTTATTAGATCCCAAAACACAATTAAGGACGAAGCTGAAGACATTTATGGGATATTGCCATATTTTTACTAGAGATTATGTTAATAGTTTAGTTTTAATAAATAAATAATTTTAAATACTAAATACCCTTACCCCTTATCTAGGAATTTGTCAAGATAAGTTGTACATTTGAAGCAGGCAAAATTTTGTTTGACCTCGAATTGAGTGTTTTGTAAGTATGCTTAATAGCATTATTGCTTAGGAAGCCTTGGAATAGACCATAAACGGATAACCCCATAAAATTAGCTTATATTTATTGGTCTTTATTTGTTAGTGACGTTAACTGTACTTGTGATAGAATGTATACATATAAGTCCTAAATATTTCAAAGCATCATCTATAACACTACATAATTCATAAGTCCTAAATATTTCAAAGCATCATCTATAACACTACATAATTCACTGCAGATTTAGAATTTCCTAATGTCAATTACAAAGTCTATGAAAGCAACAATGAAAGAAAAAGAAAAGGATAATATGAATCAGCAAGAAGTACCATGTGTAAACATGACCGGAATATTTTAGACTCTACATCAAATGAATAGAAAATATTTTAGACTCTACATTAAATGAATAGAATAAGGTAAATTGTGTTGCTGTAAAATAAATTATGTGGTTGCTACTTGCTACTCTATTGCTTTTAGCAGAAGCAGACGCCTTTTAATTTCATCAACATCCACTCCATCATACTCTTTGATCGAACTTGAACATTTCTTATCTACTCATCATTACAATTTTCTTCTCCTAGCCATCTGATTTGTATTGAATTTCAGAAATTTGCAGGTTATTCACCCACCATGATGTGAGCTTCATGCATTGACATGGCTTTAGTAAGAAAATACATCAATTCCTTTGTCTATCAAAAACAAACTCTCCACATAACATACTGAAGAAGCACAATAATATCCATTAGGTTTGAGTTCCTTCACTACTTCCATACTATCTAGTAAAAGTATGGATCCGCTGAAATTGCTCAGCACCACCTGTCCACTACTCCTGAGGGTTAATACTCTAAGTATACCTCCATAACGTCTTAAATCAGAATGAAACACCTCTATCCAGGATTCTACAACACCATATTCTTTCATCACCCAGATACAAAATGTTTGTCGACTAGAAAGTGTGTCTATTTTATTAATCACAGCAAGAAGATTCTCACTTGCCAAAATAGATACCTCAGATTGTGTCACTGTCAATGCTTGTGGTAACATCAATTCTCCAAATGATTCTTCAACTACATCAAATGTCAAAATAAAATTATGACATTTATAACTGTCAACTCTTCTGCGCACAACCCAGTGTATCATACCATTAATAGACATCTGGGGTGTACATAGTGCGCCCTCACAAAATGTTTCACAAGTGTCAAATGGAGGAACTCTAGCTATGATCTTTCTCCATGAACGTGAAGCAAGAGAGTACACCTCTACCTCAGGGGGATTGTGTGGTTCACCAGCAACACTCACAAGTCTGACTACCTTGAAATCTTGATTCCTAAAATCAAAACCAAATCCAAATAGAACCCCCAAACTTCCTTTAGCGACGACACTGGGTTTGGGAAGCACCACATATTTTCGAATTGATGGGTTCAAAATAACCACAGTAGCACTATCTAATGCAGAAAGGTCAACAATACATACCAGGCCATTGCAAGTGCCAACAACTCGTGAATACTGATGTGGGAAAGGACCACTGATGAGTGGGAATTTCAAAGAGGAGAGGATTTGGTGGTTTTTATGATCAGAATATAGTGAGTAACTTCTCTCATAGTCATAGGATGCATCCTCTACTTTCCTTCCTAAACCACGTAACTGAAGAAAAAGGGAGGCATCATCATTTCCAAGGTTGGATAGGATGGTATGGCTGAGATGGTTAGATACGAAGGAATTCTGAGTGATGAGGGACTTCCAGGTTTTGCAAACACAGGTGCATGTCACTATTGACTTCAAGGGTAATCTGTGGAAAATGTCCACCAATATTTCTCCAGGCAAATAGTCAAACATTGCTTCTACGAAAGAAAGAAAGAAAATAAGACCCAAAAATCCAATTACCGGTGCAGGGAAATGAAAATGACTTGAGTGAGACCCAAGCTAGTAGTAGTAGTCGAGTGAACAATAATATAATACTACTATAGTAAATTAATAATTATCCCACTTGCACTTTATATAAAATTATAGAATATATCAAAGCTAGCTTGATCTGGGATGACAGATCAGCAAGAAACACCAATACGCCACCACAATTTTCTTTTTTGTTAGAATAAGTAAAACAAGAAAGAACACAAACAAAACTACAAAGCCACCAATATATGGTGGCTCACCCTACAGATATCCTCCAGCATGAGAAACTTATAACCCAAGTAATGTTGGGCAGTTATCCAAGGTTCCTCATGCAATGCATACTCATAATCCTATCAATTATTAATCTGAATCAAGAAATAGTCATTTTCTAAATCCGTAACGTTCATACCTCCAGATGGATTTGGCATCTTCTCTAATCGACTTTTAAGAAATTTCAGACTAATCATCTTTCTGAGCAATTGCACCAAATCTGCAAGTCTCCAGGAT
The DNA here is from genome assembly GCA_003254925.1 of Chamaecrista fasciculata. Taxonomy (NCBI): domain Eukaryota; kingdom Viridiplantae; phylum Streptophyta; class Magnoliopsida; order Fabales; family Fabaceae; genus Chamaecrista; species Chamaecrista fasciculata. The sequence continues at coordinate 250,084 of QANZ01017797.1, forward strand.
TTCGCCCTCTCAATCTTCTCTTCTGGCAAGATAGGGATTATTGGATAGAACGGAACCTGATGTCTATCTTCAAATTCCATCTCAACCTCCACCACTCAAGGAGAAAATTCTGAAAAGTTCAAAATCAATAAAAAAAAAAAATCCAGAACAATGACCCTAACAAACTGGCATGACCAATAATGAAAATCAGGTTAAAAACCAAATAAACACAAACAATCAAGGTAGATTCAAGAGCAAACTAAATTGTTTCACTTCACTTAATATTAGCATAGCAACTATCAAGGGTTGGATTATAGATTTTGCATCATCCCCATCTACCAAAGCTAAAATAACATTGTTTTAACTTAAAATATCAGCAACTTTGAAAACTCAGTTACAGTCAAAGAGATTTGCATCAGATTTTTAAGTTAAAAAAGGGCAATGGTAAAGCAATACATGCTTCAAAGATCCTTATCTTGGAAATCAATGTTGTTCCAAGAAACATCGCTTCTATGAAAGAAAGAAAGAAAATAAGACCCAAAATTAGGATTAGCAGTGCAAGAGAATGAAAATGAGCAGAGTGAGACTCAAGCGAGTGCAGTATGATATAATGGTTGGGTAGTGCTTTAAAATATGTATAAGCTAGCTTGATCTGGGTAAACAAATAAGGAAGAAACACCAATACAACACCAATACAACACCAAAAATTTAATCAGTGTCCAAATTCTAATATAATGCATTGAAATTGACATACTTACTTCCAATAGCCATGTGCAAACATAGTGTGAATATTTTTAGTTTTACATACAGTTAGGGACTAAATAGTATGGCCAATGTCACATATATAAAGCTCAAAAACTCACAGCCTTATGAAAATGAAATAACTCATGTTCCATCACAATTATAACCTGAAAGTACCTCATGTAAAGTGTATCTCTTTAGTCTTTACCCTATATTCTCAATCTTTTTTGGTTAAAGTGTAAATTAAATTTAGTCTTATATCTTTTGCTTAGTTTCCAATTTGGCCATGTATATTTTTTTGTTGCACTTTTGGTCCCATATCATTTTTGATCCTATATCTTTTGGTCAAGTTGCATAATAGATCTCATATCTTTGCAAAAGGATCAACGGTTAGTTAATCCTTTTGCCCACTTCTGTACTTGACTTAAAGATATAAGACTAATTTTGCAATTGACCCAAAAATAAGGGACCAAATCTGCAACAGAAAAAGATACAAGACCAAATTGAAACTTAACTCAAAGATATAAGACCAAATCTGCAACAAAAAGGAGATATGTGACCAAATTTACAAACTATCTTTTTTTTTTCTACATCCTTTTGGTCAATCTTTTTTCTCGAAAACCTTAACCTTAGAAATTGTCACAAAATTGATTTCACATGTGATTGACATAACAGTAATTAGAGTCAGGAAGAATTAGTCCACGTTGATTATTTCATCTAAATCACAGATAAAAATTAGAATGCTTTTATTTAGAGCAACTACCATGAATGAATATGCAATTCAACCTCCTCTCACCAATCACCACATGTCAGATCAAAATATTCTTAGCAAAAGTTATTATTAGAAAAATAAATTCATAAACTAAACTCACCAAAAAATATGCAGATATTCGAGAGTTGGAGTAGCACTGGAAGAGGAAGAAAACTATCTAAGAGAAAAGGGAAGGATTGGCATTTGGCAGTGTGTTGCTACTGTTTGTTGCATTTGCGTGAGGACGAAGCGTATCGTTAAGGGTGAGACAGTTGTATACAGTATATATCCTATATATAACTCGGTCCGGTATAACTTGGGTCCAGCCATATTTATACTTTTATTAAATTTTTATATATTCTTTACTTTTTTTAATCTATATATATATTAATACAAAAAATATTTCTATATGTCAACAAATTATTAAATTTAATATAATTTCTATATAAGAATAGAATAAATTAATATTTGGTCTTTAGAAAATTATTTGGATAATTCCTTATTTGGAAGATTAAAATAAGTAAGTTAAGGCCAAACCTTTTTTTTTTTTGGTACAAAGGCCAAAGCTTTTTGGTAAGATTGATCCCTGTCAGTACCACTCTTTGTATATATGGTGGTTGGGTATAGATAAGTTTTAATATGTTGCATATAGATACTATTTCAGTCCACTTCATCTTATTTTGCCACATCATGATCCTAGTCACTATGCCACGTTATACTTAACGGCTAAATATGGATGGAATTCACCAAGGGACTAACAGTGGAACCTTTTGAGAAGTTATGGGACCAAAATTGCAACAAAAAAAGTTATGGGACCAAAATGAAACCTTTGTCATAGTTATGGGACCAAAATTGTAACAAAAAAAGTTATGGGACCAAAATGAAACCTTTTTCATAGTTATGAGACCAAAATTGCAACAATAAAAGTTATAGGACCAAAATGAAACCTTTGTCATAGTTATGGGACCAAAAGTGCACTTAAGCCTTTAAAAAATAATTATTTTTATAAAAATTACCAATAACTATTTTTAGGCTAAAATGCATTTTGGTCCCATAACTTTGGCAAAGATCTCAATTTGGTCCCATAACTTTTTTTTTTGCAATTTTGGTCCTATAACTTTGGCAAACGTCTCAATTTGGTCCCATAACTTTTGAAAACGTCTCACGTTGGTCCCAAGATGATTTACGTCCATTATCTGTCGTTAAATCCACTTCACCCATATGTACTATGTAATCATTCAACTCAATATGTCATATCATCTTTAACGCCCTAAAATGGATGGAAATTAGTTTGGGACCAACGATGGGAAGTGTTCAGAAGTTATGGGACCAAAATTGCAATAAAAAAAAGTTATGGGATCAAATTGAGATCTTTGCCAAAGTTATGAGACCAAAAGTGCACTTTAGCCTTATTTTTATAAAAAATTACCACCCAGATGGTCAATTTGTGCAAGAATATAAGTAGTAGTGTAGTACTAACTCGTGAAGCAAAGGGGTTTTGAAGAAAAGGGTTGAGTCGGGTTAGTTTGACCTAATAGGCGTTCTACTTGTTTCAGACCATCGCCGTGTGTCTCTCTGATTTTCTTCTGTTTTGTCGAAGACTTGAAGCAATGTCTAATTTCTGTTTCCCCTCAGAAGTGATAGCAGAAATTCTTCACAGACTCCCTCTCAAGTCTGTCGTGAAATGCATCTCTGTTTGCAAAACCTGGAAATCCATCATCACATGATACCTTCATCGCATCTCATCATCAACATCTCCAAACCAACCATGCCGATAATTCATCCCTCTTTCTCCAGTTGCAGTGCTACAAAAGGGCTTGCTGTCCCAGAAACGGGTATGATGAATCTCACTCACTCTATTTAGATGATGATGCAACTATCCGTTGGATTTTGGAATACTCAAAAGTTGAAATAATTGGCACTTGCAATGGGCTTGTGTGTTTTTCTGAAAATAATTATGAATTAGATGATGCCCAACTCGTTATTTGGAATCCTTTAATTCTCAAATATGTCTTACTTCCTAAACCCTCCCTCACCCTAAAGAGTATTGGGAAGGAGCAAGTTTTCTGTGGGTTCGGCTTTGATTCTCCGAATCATGATTTCAAAGTACTCAGGTTTTTCGTTCATTCCACCAAAGAGGATACTCCTCCTCTTCGAGCTGAGATATACTCTCTTGCTTCTCATTCTTGGAGAACCATCTCACCATTTCATGTTAACCAAACTGGCGTTAGTGTCAATAGTAGACACAAGTTTGTCAATGGGGTAATGCACTGGGCAGCCCAACGTAAAATTAATAAAGTTTGTCAATATTTTATTCTTACATTTGACGTTGTTGAAGAGAAATTCGGCGAATTGACCTTACCCCAGTGTTTAAAGGAGTCACCTGAGTTATTTATTTTGACTGGAGGTAATTTGCTTGCTGTGCTTCAAAAATATATTGATTCTTGCCACCAGAACTCTTGTAGGATAATCTGGGTAATGAAAGAATATGGTAATGTAGAATCATGGACTCAGTTCTTTCATTTTTATCCAACAAGCGACTACACCATACCAAGAGTGTTAGCTCTTAGGAATAGTGGGGAAGTGGTGCTAACAACCTTCTGGGGTGATAAGGTTTTGTTTCTAGATCCCATAGAAGGATTAGTGAAAAAGCTAGATCTTCAGTGTTGTGATATTACATTTGTGGATAACTATGGTGAGAGTTTATATTTGATAAATGAAAAAAAACACAAGAACCCACCTTTCACTTTTGTCCTTCATGGAGCTCTTCCCTTTCCATCCACCCACCACCCAGTCCCATCTAGGAATACTTCTAGCTTTGGAAAGTTGAAGAGTGTTTGCAAATATCTCGAGGAGGAGGAGGAAATCAAGATGATCTCCTTTGGTGAACAAAGCAAAAGATGATGTTCCTTTGAAGAAGATGCAGTAGAGAAATTTGGAGAATTGATGTTAAAAGAGTCATCTTTTTTGCAAGATTGAATTCTCTTTCTGTGGTTCATGGAAATATTTTTCTTTACACCAGAATCTTTCTTGTTTAATGGCAATGTAAGAATGCAGTATTGTAGAATCATGGATGATTTAGTTCTGCTGTGTCTTATGTCTCTAATATGATTTTGCTCAAGTTTATTTTATGTAATTGTTTCTTGTTATGATTGAGAAGACAGTGGACCTTTACTATTTTATGTTCTTGCTTTTAACTCTAATATCATTTGCAAGAACATTGTAGACAAAAAATCATAGCACTGCTGTGTGCCTCCAATTCTATGTGGACTTCACAGTTCAATCAAGAATTCTTTAATCCTAAACCAATCATCCTTTGAAAACACAGATGTCACTAGCATGTAATAAAATACAGCTAAATTTTTTTTTTTTTCTCTTTTTACATTCAAGGAAGAGGCAAATATAGTTTTTGAATTACAAGGGTAGAGCTTTCCTCTTCTGAAATAATCAAACCTGATAATGTTACAAAGATTTTATTTATTTATTTTTTAATTTCTGCTGAAGACCTGTTTCAATTGTAATCAGAAGTAGAATCCAAGAAATGCACCGAGTGAGAGTGAAGCTCACTTATCAGTAGACTTTTGGTACAATAATGTATATCCTGGTCTTTCAAATTCAGTTTCATCTGTCACATTACTTCACTGCATATTTAGAACTTTAGATGTAAACATCCTTCAGCTTCCACTATTTAGAGATGACAATTATCTTATCCCAAGCCTATGGTTCATTCAACCAAACCCTATCACTCAAATCCCTCTACAAAATAATCCTCACCCCAAATACAATTTTGTTTTGCTTTATAAGTTGAGGGAGTGTTTGAAAATATCTTAGTTGAATTGGGAAATCAAGATGTTGTTTTGCTTTATACAGCTAGCTATAGTTAGATGATGTTAATTTGTTTCAAGATGTTGTAGAAGCATTGTCAGTCCGTCAAGATAATGCAGTATTTTATAGTTAGTGTTGTTGTACATGTGTATATAAGCCATTACTGCAATGTACATCTGAGTTTTGGAATATGTATATTTCAAATTTTGATAATTCTTTTCTATCCAACTCCTTTAAATGCTCATTCTCTTAGATAACTTTGATACCCAAAGTAATTTTTAGTGATAATGCTATCCTGAAATGTCTTGTACCTATGTGAAGTGAGAGTGGTGGAATTGTTAAAGACTCATAGACTCATAGTCACCTTAGTTGACAACAATTTCAAAGTCATGTCAAATTTACTATAACATAAAGCAGTGTGAAGTTTAGAATCTTTATCTGGAAGCTTTATTGTGACGGCCTTCCCATGATTCAAACTCTGAAAATGAGGAAGAAACTGTGGACCATTTGATGCATTTTTGTGCCTTGGCTAAAGCAGTGTGGTTTTGCTCTAGTCTCATCAGTTTCCACAGTTCTTGGCATAGTCACCTTTCCTCAAAGGATTGCGTGGATTCCTCTCTTGATATCTTAGCTGGGGATAAAGACTTTAATTAATCACTGGTGTCTTCTTATTACTTACAACATTTCAATCATAAGGAATAAGGTTAGATTTCAGAATGATGATAGGAGTGATCCAAGAAAAACAGCAAGTGAAGCTGAAATCATGAAGACTCACTTTCCAGATGGTGTAATATTAAAGCATGATTCCCTCTCTTTTAACTAAACTTAATTGGGTCAAGAAAGGCAGCAGAGGAGACACTAATTAGCTAATACTCAAGTCATTAGGCTCATACTCAAGGCAGCAGAGGATGATATTTAAAGACCTTCAAAAGCTCCTTCAAAGTGCTCACTTCTCAAGTCATGAGGCTCATACTTTGCAAAACTTTCTAATTTTGATCACATCTTTCCTCCGTTGTAGTTGTTATTTCTTCAATAAAAGAAAAAAGGACATGTTTTAACTTCTAAGAAAAACTTCAGCGAGGAGAAAGAGAAAAAGAAATGAGAAACCATCTGATGAAAGAAAGAAGGAAAGAAGAGGATTCATTCTATTTCTATTTAAGTATTAATGATTTGTCATTTTTCTACATTTACTTTAAAATGTATAATTTAGTGTTGATGATAAATCTTTTGAAATGATAATGATATATTGTGCTTTTAGTGTGTTGATAAATCTTTTAAAATGATAATGATATATTTAGACTAAAAATAATATTGTGCTTTTAGGGTTGATAAATCTTTTAAAAAAATCTTACGGTTGATAAATCTTTTACATTGTGCTTTTATATTGTGCTTTTAGTGTGTTGATAAATCTTTTACATTGTGCTTTTATATTGGCAAAGGTTTCAATTTGGTCCCATAACTTTTTTTGTTGCAATTTTGGTCCCATAACTTTGGCAAAGGTCTCAATCTGGTCTCATAACTTTTTTTGTTGCAATTTTAGTCTTATAACTTCTGAACAACGTCACGTTGTTGGTCCAAGCTGATTTCCATCCATCCCATAAGTTCACCCATATTTGCCACGTCATCATCCAACTCAGCATGTCAGATCATCTTTAATGGCAGATAATGGATAGAAATCAATTTAGGACCAACGGTGAGACGTTTTCAAAAGTTATGAGACCAAAATTGCAACAAAAAAAGTTATGGGACCAAATTGAGACCTTTGCCAAAGCTATGGGACCAAAATTGTAACAAAAAAAGTTACGGGACCGAATTGAGACCTTTGCCAAATTTATGGGACCAAAATTGCACTTTAGCCAATTATTATTTTAACTAAAAATAATACCTTTTAGTGTGTTGATAAATCTTTTATATTGTGCTTTTAGTGTGTTCAGTGTTGATAAATCTTTTAAAATGATAATGATATATTTAGACTAAAAATAAAACAACAAATATTTTATAAAATTTTATGATGAAAAACTGCTTTTTGTCATTTCATTTTATATTTTAGTTTTCTTGTTAATATATAATAATAATTTAGTAAAAACCAGATCAAAGTGAAATTATCTTAAAACATTTCTCAAATATAATATAAAGGTAAAAATAAAATCTCAATCAAATATAAAGAATTATAATAAAGTTTTTAAAAATATTATATTATATTGACAAAAATAATCTTTTAGTTCAAAACTATCAATTGTCAATTTTAATCTCTATTTTTTTTGGTTAATTTTTATTCCCAATATTTAGTTAAAATAAAAATAAATGATAAAATCGACCAAAATATAAATATTAGGGTGCGTTTGGTATGTTATCATGTCAGATATTTTTAATACCAATGCTTGGTATCATACATGTAAGGTGCATATGTTGTATTCTCTTGTGAACAACATCAATCTTCTTTAAACTTTTATGTTTACCCCTGGTAAAATCTTAATAACATATATTGATATTTTCAAAATAAAATTATAAATAATTATACACAAAAATATATTCATTTATATTTCTATTTGGTCCCTAAAGTTACACCAAGTTAACTAATTAGTTTCTAAATAATCAAAATATATGATTTGGTCCTAGAATTTGAACTGATTTTATATTTTTTATGTCCTTAAATTTATTTTTAATTAATACTATTTTATCCCTGAATTTATACTAAGGGTGCGTTTGGATCTTCCTTTATAATACGAGTAAAATAACTTTCCGGTCCCTGATTTATGCACTCGCTGACAGATAGGTCCCTGAATTTTACCCATTGTACTAGCCGGTCCCCGAATTTTGCAAACGCTGCACTAATTGGTCCCTCCGTCATATTGGCGTTACAAAAATGCTGACGTGGCCATAACGGACGCTGATGTGTTCCGTTATGCGCTGACGTATCCCGTTATCGCCACGTCAGCACCGTTAATTCCTAAAAAAAAAAGCTGCCACGTCATAAAATAGTGACACATAAGCATTTTCTCATTGCACTTATAGGTCCTTGACCCATTTTTATTCCATTATTCTTAATTCCCCCTCTTTTTTATCATCTTCATTCGTTTTAGTCCCAAATCCTCAAAATAAAATTGTAAAGTGTCCCAAAACTCTTTCAAACATTCCAATTTAGTCCTTAAAAATATTAAAAACTTTAAACCCTAAAACCCTAAACCCTAAAAAAAAGTCTAAGTTCAACAATTAGGTCCTTGACCTATTTTTATTCCTAAAACCCTAAACCCTAAAAACTTTAAGGTCCTTTCTTTATATAATAGGACCAAAATGTAAAAAAGAAAGAATAAATTAGGATTTGAAATAATTTTGCCCAAATAACTTTTCGGCATAACTTTTCTGTCATTACTAAATGGTAACAAAATTTGTAAACATTCAGCTTTTTTTCAGAAAAACTGGTTTTGACGAAACAGAAAGGTCATGTACTATAATAAATTTCTAGTGAAGATCAGTTTAAGTTGTGGTGTGGACAACCATAGGTGAAGAAAAATTCAGATAATGCAATTAAGGACTGGTGAGAGTGCAGCTCAATTAAAAGTGAACTTATAAAATTTAGATTCTAAAGCTTGGAAAGTACTATCTAAACAACCATAAAGCAAAAAAGATTAATAAAATTTAAAAGAACATGATAAAGTTACAAAATTGTTATTTTGAAATATCAACCATATATATATAACTATATCTATATATTTATAATTGAACTACTATGTGAACTAATCTCGAAGAATTGTTAAAGAATACCGACCTTAGTTGGCAACAACTATGAAGTCAATGCAGAATTATTACAAAACAAAATTAGATTCATGGGTCATCCTCAGTCACATGTTTTAGTGCTAGTAACAGTTAAATGAGTTTGCTTTCTTTCTCAACAATTTTAGCTCTCCTTCGTTTCTCTCTCACTCACTCTTTCTTTCTCTTCTAAACTTTTGAAAATTAAAACTGGAAGTAATTTCACCATTCTCAACAACAATTTGTTTCAACATACGAGCAGCTTAAGGTATGCTTATTCTGTCTCCCATACTTATTACATTTGTCAATTAATTGGACTTGGTGAGACTTTTCTCTTGGTTTATTCTCTTTTGTTGATGCAATGTCTGATTATTTTCCTTAAACTCCAAATGGCTTGACATACGTTAAGAAATTTCTTTTATGTTGTTGAGTTTTGAAACTTCAATGCTTTGTCATCTTTGTTACTACTATGTGATGGTTATCATAAAAACATCGCTAAACCTCTATGTTAGGCATAGGGTTAGTTTTTGAGCAGATGATTTCTTCTCACTTTATGCCTTTTTTATTATCATAAAAACATGTTAAAAGTTTAATGTGTGTTTTCCTTTTTTACTACTATGATAAATGGACCATAGTTGACACTTGCAATGGCCTTGTCTGTTTTGCTGACTCTTCAATGATATATTACGCCATTGCTGTTATTTTGAACCCATCTATTCTCCAATATGTCATGGACGAAAATCATAGGTATCAAGTTTCCTTTGGGTTTGGCTTTGATTCACAAAACCACTTTCAAAGTTGTTAGGCTTGTCACTTGTTATGAATATTTTGTCATCATAAAAAACATGTTAAAAGTTTTATGTGGATTTTCGTTTTAGAGTATACATAGCTTTTAACTGTGACAAAACAAACATTAAACATGATTGTAGTAAGGTAAATGTTATCACGCTTAAGATTAATGTGGCTAACTTTAGATGGTATGCTGTATTTTAGCCCTGGTTTGGTCATTTGTGGTTACAAGATTTAGCTACTGTGATCTGACTATTCAGCCATGAAACCATCGCTAAATCTCTATGTTTTTGTAGTTGTCTTTGTAGGAATTATGCAACAAGCAAAGTCAACTCTAGTTTCCATGGTTTCTGTGTCTTTATAACGTGTATGTTATATAGCATATAAAAGCCACATTTGACTATTAAATGCTCACTTCAACTGTATTATTTCTGTGTCATTCTTCAATGTGTCCAAATCCATAAACATAATGGGAATATTTCAGTCCCTATGTATTTTATTTCTTTTCTACAGAAGCACAATACTTTAAAAGCTTTTTTTTTTTTTGGCCCGATACTACTTTTGAAGTTGCTTTCATCTGCATTGAGCAATTCTTATTTCATCNGCATGACACAGGGCCTCGGCGCCGTCAATCTCCGCGCGCATCAGCTTTTTTTTGGCCCGATACTACTTTTGAAGTTGCTTTCATCTGCATTGAGCAATTCTTATTTCATCATTATAATTGTTTTCTTCATTGAATCAATCAGCTTTGACTTTTGAGCATAAGGGAAATTACATTAAATGGAGCAGCTAATAAAGTCCATGTAGCATAGTCGTTTTAAGTATTTTTACCTTTCCACTACTAGTTCACTTCACCACATGTACAGTTGTTAAAAAATAAAAATTTCTCGGTAAAGACATTCCCAAAAATTTTAGAATAAGCCAGATTCATGAATTATCTTCAATTTGGTTTTATTTATGGGGGAAGTTAGAAATAAACAGAAGTTGTCATTGTCATTTTGTGGCAGAATTTATTGCAGATGGTATGTTTTCTTGTCCTTCCATTCAGCTCACTAGAGACGTTGTAACTGATGAGGGCCAGAAATTGTTGAATGCATGTGTTGTGTATATAAACATGCATAATAGTGTAATCTTAACATAATACTTTCTAAAATATCTCTGTCCCTTTTCTATTTTATCATTGGATGTGGTTGAAGAGAAATTTGGAGAATCATATATATATATATACTTATTGTTTTGAATTAACATGTTGTTGGTCTCTCAATGGTAGCTGCCTAGCTGGTAACTCTAACAGCATTTGTGACCATTTAGAAACTTTTCTCAAAATAGAAAGGTCATTTACAAGATTATGCCAACATGAGCTGCAATTCCTACTCCCTTTTTAAAGCTGACCACTCAGCGAAGGAAGTAACTAGTGAGAAAACTACAGGTCTCACAGAAAGTTGTTCAACTTAATCTTTCTCTGTTTCTTCCTCTCCAGCACCTAGATAAACAAGAAAAGTGATAGCAGAAAGTTTGATGAGATATAAAAGAAAAGAATGGTAGAGATTTACTGTCTTGTATCTCTTTTCCTTTCTTCTGTTTCTCTTTTGTTGAATTAATGTTTGACTATTTTTCTTCAGAAGTGATAATGGAAATTCTTTTGTAGTGAAATTCATGTGTGTGCACAAAGCCTGGAAGTTCATTATCACAAATCCTAGGAATGTGTCAATTCGTGATTCCAGGAATGTTAGGAATGTGTTAGTTTGTTAGGCTATTGGTAATTCCAGGAAAATATCATAGGATAGACTTCAGTTTCAAGATTTTCCATCAGAAAAATCGAAATAGTACTATTTATTTGTCAATTGTCATCACAGAAAAGATAGCGGACCAATAAAAATATATATACATGTTTCTTTGGCATTGCCTAAGTTTGTCATTGGTGATTCAACATCATCTATAAGATCTATGCAAAAAGCAAAATTTGAATCTGCTTCCCAATGGCAGTGTATCTTCTATTCCATGTAAACATCACTCGAAGATAGAATGTAGACTTGTGATAGAATGTATATAGGTCCTAATGATTTCAAAGCATCATCTATAATATTTCTTCACTGTAGATTTAGATTTCTGGAATTTCTACTATAGAGTATACAGAACCAACAATGAAACGTTAAAAAAATGGATAATAGTGAGTCAGCCAGAACTAGAAGCACTAATAATGTAAATTTACCTAAGTTCTAATTTAAAATACTAAAATTGACTTGCTTCCAATAGGCATATGCCGTGTATAATCATGATAGGATTATTTCAAACTCCACATTCAAAGAATTATATATGGTAAATATGTTATAAATAAATAAATTATGTAGTGCTATTTTATGGCTTTTTGCAGAAGCATGCGCCTTTACAAGCTAATTCAGAGTCATCAACATTCACTCCATCATTCACTTTCACCTGCCTTTGGAACTGACTTGTTATTGCCAATATAGATGAGTAAAAAAAAATAAATAAATAGAGAAATAGCACAAGGGACATTATGTTAAAAGGAAGAGATAGTAGCTAATAAAGAGTGACACTGTTAGTTAAAGTTTGGATACTTGCCTTGTAAGAATGAGTATTCAAATCTTCTTATCGATGTGAAGACTTTATTTTGTGAGTAATATGTTAATTTTTCTTGTAAATCTTTAAAGAGTTCGAGAGGTATTCCTTAAATCTAGTGAAATTCTAGTATTTACCCTCAATTAAAATTTCTTGTACTAAAAAAAGGAAAAGATAATAAGTGCAAGTAGCATAATTGTTTAAATATTTTACTTTCTTTGACAATAACTTTATATTTATTACATGGTGGATTCATGAATTATCTACACACTACAAGAGCTTAATTAGAGAAGCAAGAACTATTATATTATATGAAGTGCACTGTATCAATGTGGCAGAATTAATATATAAGTACTAGAGCTGTCTGCCATTACCATCTTTGGGTTCTTCTCTGTTTTTCCTTGTCTCTCTTACAATTTCTTTTCTCTACTTGAAGAAATTTTTCTGTTAAGATTCAAAGTGTCTCCTAACAATTATTCACAAATAAAAAAAAAATAAGGAGAATGCGAAAAGAAAGAAGAAAAGATAAACATAAAAAATTAACGTGGTTCAGGCAGTGTGTTCTATGTCCACTCTCGAAACAAAGAATTTCACTAAGTTAAATTAGAGTTTACAATAATTGAGATGCTTAAACCTATTAGGAGAAAGACTCAAATACTTAACTCCTTATCCTATTAGTAATATATAACGTAACAATAACAATAAAACTGAATAAAGTCGTTTTTTTACTTTAATAATACCAAAAAAAAACATTATGTATTCTGATCCCCAAAATTATTTTTTTTACCTGTAGCATTTTTTTCATCTAGATCCAACCAATTATCAAGTGCCACGTGGCATTTGATCCATATTTTATAATTAAAAATATTTTAAAAAAATTTTAAGAAAACAAATTTTTTTTTGTTTTAATTGAAAAATAGAACTGGCAGCAGTACAAGAACAAATAAATAGAAAAAATAAACAGCAACAGTTTAAAACTGTTGCAAAGTAAAAAAAATTTAAAAATTAAAAGCCCCCTTCACTGCACGGCTGACGCAAGAACTTGCGTTAGCTTTGGCTAAAAACGCGCCCCAGTGGCGCGTTTTGAGTTTTTAATTTTTTTTTTAAATATTAAGTGTCACGTGGCACTTGATAATTGGTAGAAACCAGATAAAAAAACCATTCTCTTTTTGTGGAACACTAGATATCCTTTGCTGGCAAGAATCACAAAAAGGAGTTTATACAGTCAATGAAGGATATATATCATCTTCTTGTTAAAAATAGGGAGGTTAATTAGAGATGAAAATCTCTTCTTTTTTTTTTTTTCCGTGAAAGAGATGAAAATCTCTTCAATTGGGTAAATCTATGGCAACTCCCAACTCTTCCAAAAATTAAAATAATCATTTGGAAATTGTCATATAATAGAGGAAGAAATCTGTTCACTTTGTAGAAGCATTAGAGAAACTATTGATCATTTATTTCTTCATTGTGAAGGGACACGTCCAATATGGTTTCATGGCAATATGGCTATCCAAGTCTCTGATATAGTGGAAGATTCTGTCATTGAATGGTTTAACTCCTTACTTGTATCAAATGTGAATGATGGTTTGTATTGCCAATTTGTCAATACAGTGTTCACAAAGGCTTGGTGCATTTGGTGTGCAAGAAACAGCTTAGTCTTTAAGAATGAAGAATATAACCCCATTCAAGTTGATTGCTATAATGTCTGACAAAATCATCTCTGATATTAATAATCTAAGAGAGTGAAAATTGGAGCTGAATAAGATATCCTATGCTATTTCTTTTGATATTAAGTTTATTTGTAGTTCTTTTAGTAAGTGTTAACTACATAAGTTGATAAGAGTCCAATATTTAGTGTTCAAATAGCTGATATGGCAACATCAGCATAAAGGTCTGTATGGATGGTATGATTTGCTCCTATTTTTTCTGATTCGGAAAAAAAAAAAAAAACTGGCAGAAGAAAAAAAATTAGCACAAACCATTAACTCATACTTTGTTTTTTATATTTTATGTTGCTTGCCTTAAATGTAAAAATGTTTCAAGTAGCTAGTAAGCCACTTGTAAGTGATAGTTATTTTGATTTATGAAATGATTGGAATCAATGCCTTTTTGTGGTGGTTTAAAACTGCCACTAAATAGATTTAGTGGTGGTAATACTGGCAGCTTACTTAGATCGCCATTCACCACTAAAATAGTTCCCGACCCTTTATTTTATGGAAATTATTCGGGTGCCACTAAAATCATTCAGTAATTTATTACTTAAAGTTAAGCTGTAATTAACTATACCTTTTTTTTTTGTGTCAAACCAAATTTTTTATTTTTGATAACTTTTTAATCAAATCAAACTACTCAATATTTGATTTAGTTCAATTTTATTTTAGCTTAGTTTTAGTTTTGGTTTTGTTTTGTATTGTTCGGAACACGTTCTATATTAATATTATGAATTATTTTGGAGTGGGCGCTCAACCCCTTTTTATTTTTCTAAGTAAATTGATATTTTAATCACTAGATAGATTATATGAATTATGTCTTTTTAGGGCTGTTCAAATCCAATCCAATCTAAATTCAACCGACCAATCCAATTCAAACCGATTAAAACCGACTAAAACCAATCATCTAATCGGTTGAATTGGATGAAAAAGGATGAAAACCGATTAGTTCGGTTTGGTTGGTTTTGAAAACCAAAAACTGACCGAACCAAACCGAACCATATTAGTAATTTAATTAAATATTATTTATATTATATTAAATAAAAAAACATTCATATCTCTAAACTTAATTTCTTCATTTTTTATTTTCCCTTATTTAGTCGTCACTCACACTCAAACTTAGTCACTTTTTATTTCACAATTCATAGTTTTACATTTCATCCTTCCTTCATCACTTCATCTTCGACCTTCATCCTTCATCACAATTTACAGTTTCTAATATTTTCTTATATTATTTACTAGATTCTTATATATTTTGTATTTTTTAGATTTTTCATTTAATGAATATATAGAAAACCGATTAACCGATCCAATCCAAACCGATTAAAGTCGGTTTGGATTGGTTCGGTTGGCTTAAAAAGACTCGATTGATTGGATGACTTTAGTTGTCATCCAATTTGTTCGATTCGGTTGAAATAAAATGTCACAACCGATCCAAACCGAAGTTTGAACACCCAGTCCTTTATTAGTCTCTATGTTTTAAAAGTTAATTTAATTCTCAAACAATAATGACTTAATGCAATTTAATTCAAATCTGAATATTTATGACGAAAAGTTTTCGATCAATCGTCAAATATATAAAGAAGTCTATAACATCTACATTAGTAAAGAAAACTATTTTTTTCTGGTGAAAAAGAAAATTACTCTTTTATACGCAAGAAATATAATTGTAGATGCTTTTTTGATAATATTAAAAACGGTGATGATTTTTATCCTAAAAACATCTTTTACATATGATCAATTAGATTCAAAATAATCTAATTGATTATAAGTATCACTTGACTTTTCGTAATATATTTTACTTTGATGCTTTTAAAATAAATAATTTAAGAAGAAGAATGACAACATCAATATAATACTTAGACAAAATTAAAAGATAATAAATATTTTAATTTAATCAATAAAAAAATTTATGTGATTCAATTTTTTAAAAAATATAGTTTTAATTAATTTGATTTTTGGTCAAAATTTGGTAACCAATCAAATATAATGTTTACCAATCAATAATGTAATTATAATTAAATTATTTTTAAAAAAAATATTAATTTTCATATGATAGTAATTAAAATTATTATTGTTTAAAGTTCTACTGATATGACATTAATTTAAAAACTATTTGTATTTGGAAATTATTGTTTGTTTAAAGTTCAACTGATATGATCAGGTAAGACAGACGGTGAAATTTTTTTGTAAAGATATGAGATCAATTCTGCAATTTAACTTAAAGATATGAGACTAAAAATGATACGAGACTAAATCTGTCACTTTTTGCAAAAGATATGGGGCTAAAAGTGCAACAAAAAAAATTATGTGACCAAATTGAGACCTGAACAAAAGTTATGGGACCAAAAGTGTAGTTTTACCTTTTTAACTAGATATAATTTGCTCTGTGCTTTGGCGTTCGTTTGTGAAGCAAAGAGGGCTGAATCAGGTTCGATTGACCTAGCAGGCATTGGCGTTCCTTCTTGTAATTTCCTCTGTGTGTGCTCTTCTCTTCTACGAGCTATGTTTGAGTTTCTTCCTTCAGAAGTGACAATAGAAATTCTTCAGAGACTACCCGTAAAGTCTATAGTGAGATGCATGTGTGTTTGCAAAGCCTGGAAGTCCATCATCACAGCCGATTCCTTCATCACATCTCATCATCATCATCTCCAAACCAACCCCGCCAATAATTCATTCCTCCTTTTTCATTTCATCATTCGCTTACGCGAAAGGCCTGGTCGTCCCAGCAGGTATTCTGAGAACTTTTCTATCTATTCAGATGATGAGTTAACTGATATTCTTTTGCTTTGGGAATCCTCACCAATCCATTTAATTGGTATTTGCAATGGCCTCGTGTGTTTTACTCACCGTTTTGGATTGGATGAACACTATGTTATTTGGAACCTATTTATTCACAAATATGTCAAACTTCCTAAACCCTCCCTCACAATAGAAATCCGTGTGCCTGAAATTAATAGCGATGCAGATTTCGATGCAGATTTCAATGGGTTCGGATATGATTCACGAAACCAAGACTTCAAAGTAGTCAGACTCATTGCTACTTTCGTCAATGAAGTTACTCCTCGAGCTGAGATCTACTCTCATGCTTCTCGTTCTTGGAGAACCATCACTGTTGCTGCCCCAGCATTTCAGATTATTGATTTTATAGGCAAGTTTGTCAATGGGATACTACACTGGGTGGTCCGGCGTACAATTAATCATAGGCCTCATTATTTTATTCTAACGTTTGACGTTGTTGAAGAAATATTTGGCGAATTGATGTTACCCCAATGTTTAAAGGAGTCACCTTTGGAGTTAAGTATTTTGACTGGATATAATTTGCTTGCTTTGATTCAAGGAAATGTTAGTAGCTGCTCCCAGAGATGTTGTAGTGTTTGGATATTGAAGGAATATGGTGTCATGGAATCTTGGAATCAGTTGTTTCATTGTGATCTATCAAGCAAAGAAAAGGTGATAGCTCTAACAAATAGTGGGGAATTGGTGCTAGAACATTCTCGTGATGGGATTATTTTTCGAGATCCCATAAAAGGAGTCGATAAAAAGTTAGAGCTTGAGCTTGAGCTTCAGAGTGGCCTCACTACTTTTGTAGATTACTATCTTAAGAGTTTATTTTTAATAAATGAAAAAGTTAGAACTTAGAACCCACCTTTCACTTTAGTCTTTCATCAAACTCTTCCCTTTCCATCCATTCACCAATCACTCCCATGTAGGAATACTTGTAGCTTAAAGTTGAAGAGAGTGTTTGCAAGTATCTCCAAGTCGAAGAAGGGAATTAGCATTGTCCCCTTTTGTGAACAAAGCAAAAGATGGCATTCCTTTGAAGAAGATGAAGTGGAGAATTTGGAGAATTGATGTTACTTGGGTGTTTAAAGGAGTGGCCTTTGGAGGTATGTCTTTTGCAAGAAGGAATTCTCTTTCTGTGATTCATAAAAGTATTTTTTCTTTCTACCAGAATCTTTTCTTAATGGGAATGTAACTATGTTGTGTTGTAGAACCATGGGCTCAAGTTGTTTCATTTTATTCAACAATTTTGTGATGTTCTAGTTCTGTTGTGTCTTGTGTCTCTGTTATGAGTTTGCTCAAGTTTATTTTATGTAATTATTACTTGTTATGATTGAGAAGACAGTGGACCTTTACAATTTTATGTAGTTTCTTTTAACACCAAGATTATTTGTAAGAACTTTGCAGACAAAAAATCATAACTCTGTTGTGTGACTCCAATTCTATGTGAACTTCCCAGTTAACAATTCTTTTAAGCACAAAGTAATCACTTTAAAAGACAGAAAGCTCATTATGAGATTTGGCCTACATGGTACATGGGTGTAATATAATACAGCTCAAACTGAGCAAAATCTGCTAAAAAAAGAACAAAGCTTTTGAACAAAATCTGTTCCACTGTCAATCCTAAATTCCTAATGACTTTCACTTTTGTATCAAACTGAGTACTAACCATCATTACAAAATCGTTCAAGGTTTGAGGTACTTGGGGTTTATCTTGTAACAAGTAAGTTATAGTTCTTGTTGTACATGGACAGAGCGTTCCTTTTCTGAATAATAAAATATAATGAATTGATAAGTTTTATTTTTTTTTCCAATGTCTTCTGAAGATCTTTTTCAGTTGTATTCAGAAGTAGAATCCAGGAAATAGAGTTTGTGAGTGTGAAGTGTATCAGTAAATTTTTAGTACAATAATGTATGTCCAGAGTTTTCAGATTTAGTTTCATCTATCACATTAATTCACTGCAGATTTAAAACTTCAGATGTGAGCGTCCTTCACCTTCCATTTGCAGTTATTTTATAACTAGTCTATGGTTCATTCAACCAAACCCCTATCACTCAAATCCCTCTAGATGACAATGATTAGTTTATTAAAGGAAGCTAGATTAATTCGTGAATCATGTATGCATATCAGATAGGATGAGTGGAAAAGTCATTAATCTTCTATGCATATCAGAGTCCAGTGTTGAACATTTTTGTAACTTGAATTATTTGGTAGGAAGGGGAAATACTTAGTAGTTTAGTTGTAATTTTAAAAATTAATCTCCATGTATGATTGTCTTTTATCTTTTTTTGACTTTTGATATTTCCATGCATCGTTTTCTGTGGTTAGAAGTTGGAACCATTGCTTATCATTTTAATCATGACGCAAAGTTTGAGAAATTTTTTTTTTATGCTTAAAAAATCTGAATCAGAGTTTGAGCGTTGGGGCAATTCCAACTTCATTTTGATAGTTTGGGTTTGCATGTTGGTGTGCTTATGGACTGATTTGGCGGCTGTGTTAAGGAGCACTTTGACCTATTTCTTTGTCTCTTTTAGGTGTCTTCTATTTGCTTATATTCCTATCAACCTGTAATGAATAGAAATCAATATCAATGTAGCATAATATTTAAATGTTGTTAAATAGATTGATGGTGTTTTTTTTGTTTTCATCTTTTGTTTATAGGAAAAAATTGAAAGCATTGGATGGATCCAAGCCTCTCAAATGTTAGGATTATCTTAAGTTTCTATCTTCTTGTTGAAAGGTCTGCTATCTTTATGTTTTTTATCCCTGTTTCTACTTTCAATCTCTTGTTTGTATTGAAGTGAGCTTTATTTTCTCATATCAATATATCTATTTTTTTGAAGGCGGTACCAAATGATAGAACTTCAAGAATAATAAATATATTGATATAAGAAAAATAGAGCTTCCTTCGACCCAAACAAGAGATAGAAAATCAATACTGGCAATAAAAATAAAACAGCAGACTTCTCAACAACAATATAGGAACCAAGACAATCCTAGCATTTGAGAGGCTAGGTTCTCTCTCCCAAAAATCCTGATAGAATTTGAGAAAGATAGTAGTGGGACTGAATTGAAAGTAAATTTTATAATTGAATGTTACAAATACAATTTGCTCATTTGGTACTTGTGGCTTCAATTATACACGACCTAAAAGCACGCCTCAACACTCAATTATGAAGCTGTTTTGGTCTGACACTTCACTTGCGGCATGTATATATATATAAACATTTATCAGTCAATTACTCAGTAGTGTTTTCTGATATTTCTTCACATTGCATTATTTTCTTGTTTGATATTTTATTAAAATATTCTAGATATCTAGATTTTTTTACCATTATTGTAACATGTCTATGAATATCATTATCGTGAAAAAGAATTCAGTACTCCACAGTCGCACCATATAAATATTCTAGTTTCATCTATCACATTAATTCACTTCAGATGTGAGCGTCCTTCACCTTCCATTTGAAGTGCAGTTATTTTATCACTAGTCTATGGTTCATTCAACCAAACCCCTATCACTCAAATCCCTCTAGATGACAATGATTAGTTTTTTAAAGGAAGCTAGATTAATTCATGAATCATTTAGACATGGTTTTGATTGTAGCAGTTCACATACAGTTAAAATATTGGTCAACCAATTTTTTGTCATGGTGGTATGATACATACTAAAGGCTAATGAGCAGGCCACTTTGGCTCCAAGTGATTGACGACATGACTTGATGTTGACTTAATATTGGAGACTACAAGTGACAGCTGGATTGATGGGATTTCTCTTAGCAACGCCTCCCATTTCTTTCTCTTAGGCAGCTTATATTTTAAGAGGATGGGAGTGAAAGAGATTCATTCAGTATTGTTAGTCCTTAGACATGGAGCTTTTTCTCTGCATCAAAACTTCCTTTACGTTTAGTCACCTCTTTCACATTTTGGGGGTATGATCTTCATTTCTCTGTTTCTGTGGAACTGTGAATAGCATTGCATGTTTAGAAATTCATTTGCTATGTCTTTTACTTATTGCCTATTTTCTGTAAACATTGGAATTAATTCATAGCTTTTGATATGCGTACTTCAAATCAACCGAACAAAATAGCTGTGAAATAATTTTGGCAAGCCACTGTTGTCTAGTGGTGAAGTGAAGGGTTTGGGTAGTTTGCAGAAGGATTTTTTTTTAAATTCTTAGTGTTGGATATACACTTCCCCTGGTTTTGTTTGCTGTCATTAATTTCTGTACTTAGTTTCTAAGGTTTTCATTCACGCATGCTTTGTTTATATTGCTGTTTGTAAATTTTAATTAGATAGGATGAGTGGAAAAGTCATTAATCTGTATGCATAAAAGATTATAAACTAAAGAGAATTATGAAGAAGGCTTTATCACAGTCATATTCTTGTGCAATTGGCTGTTGTTAAACACTTGAACCCATTGAGTACTCTATTTCATATATTGTCGAGAAAAATGTGGTCAACTGTGCAGAACAAGAACTGGTTCTGTACAAAAACTGCAGAACCCAAATTGCCGGCCAGTTTGGTTCTGCAATCACCAAAACTGGTTCTGCACTGCAATTGGGATTGAGCATGCTAAGATACAAGAAGATATTAATCAAAAGCTTGAAGAACCCTTGCGAAGAACAAAAGGCGATAACAACTAATTTTTGCGTCATTTTCACTATTTATCTTCTTTTGATATTTTAACAACTAATTTCCGAGTATCATATGGTCTATGTTGCTCATGGTGCATAGTTTATTTGCAAACTCAACTTAATGTTAACTTTGTATTTTTCAAGTTAGTGTCAGGTTCACATGCATAGCTTGTTGGAATTTGGTTGTGGTTCTGAATATTCATTCTTGATGCATATTTTTTATTTTATTGCAGAAATTTCCATTAGTTTATATATATATATAAGGCTGAGTTTTGTTAACTTTGTATTTTCCAAATTAGTGTCAGTTTTTCTCATGACTAGCTTGTTGGAATATTGTGGTGGTTATGGATATTCATTCTCGATGCATATTTTTGAGTTTATTGCAGAAGTTTCCATTAGTTTTTATATATATATGGCTAAGTTTTGTTTGAATTTTCTATTTATCTTGTATGCATATCACAGAGTCTAGTGTTGAACTCCTTTGTATGTTGAATTATTTGGTAGGAGTAGGAAGGGGAAATACTTTTTTTTTTTTTTTATATGGAAAGGAAGGGGGAATACTTAGTTTAGTGTTAATTTTAATAATAATCTCCATATATGATTGTCTTTTATCTTTTTTTGACTTCTGATATTTCCATGCATCATTTTCTGTGGTTGGAAGTTGGAACTATTGCTGATCATTTCAATCATGGCCCAAAGTTTGAGAAATATTTTTTTTATGCTTAAAAAATCTGAATCAGAGTATGATGAGCGTTGGGGCAATTTCAACTTCATTTTGATAGTTTGAGTTTGCATGTTGGTGTGCTTATGGACTGATTTGGCGGCTGTGTTAAGGAGCACTTTGACCTATTCCTTTGTCTCTTTTAAGTGTCTTCTATTTGCTTATATTCCTATCAACATGTAATGAATATAGCATAGTATTTAAATGTTGTTAAATAGATTGATGGTGTTTGTTTTTGTTTCATCTTTTGTTTATAGGAAGAAATTGAAAGCATTTGATGGATCCAAACCTCTCAAATGTGAGGATTATCTCAAGTCTCTATCTTGTTGAAAGGTCTGCTATCTTTATGTTTTTAATCACTGTTTCTACTTTCAATCTCTTGTTTGTATTGAAGTGAGCTTTATTTTCTCATATCAATATATCTATTTTTCTGAAGGCGGAACCAAATGATAGAACTTCCAGAATAATTAATATATTGATATAAAGAAAAATAGAGTAAAAAAATAGAGCAACTTTTAGGAAACATCAAGGACCAAAATGGAGCTTTGGATAAATATTAGGGACCAAAATAGGCTTTGGCCTAAACTTTATAATACTACAATTAAGAAAGTACTTTTTTTTATAAAAAAAATCCTGATGATTGATTACTTCAATACTTTGTGAAAGATTAAAATGCATGCTTGTGGAGCATAGGGTTTTGACCTTCCTTCCTTGCATTGCGGCGTGTTCTTCTTCTCATTGGTTGAACTCGTGAAGCAATGTCTGATTTCTATTTCCCGTCAGAAGTGATAATAGAAATTCTAAATAGACTCCCCGTCAAGTCTCTAGCAAGATGCATGTGTGTCTGCAAAGCTTGGAAGTCCATCATCACTACTGATTCCTTCATCACATCTCATTACCAAACCAACCATGCCAATACTTCCTCCATTGAGGTATTCTGGGAAATTTTGCTCACTCCATTCAGGTGATAATTTAACAGATACCCTTTTGTTTTGGGAATCCGCACCAATCAGTATAATTGGCATTTGCAATGGCCTTGTGTGTTTTACTGACAATTATGTAATGGATGACCACTATGTTATTTGGAACCCATGCATTCTCACATATGTCAAACTTCCTAAACTCTCCCTCACCTTAAAACCCCTTGTGCCTGGAATTCATAACGATCAAGTTTACATTGGGTTCGGCTTTGATTGTAAAAACTATGATTTTAAAGTTGTCAGATTTATCACTCCTTTCTTCAAAGAAGCTACTCCTATAGCTGAGATCTACTCTCTTGCTTCTCATTCTTGGAGAACCATCACTGTTTCAGCTTCACCATTTGTCATTACTAGTATTAATAGCAAGTTTGTCAATGGGGTACTGCACTGGGTGGCCCGTCGTACTATTAATCAGAGGTTTCATTGTTTTATTCTAACGTTTGACATTGTTGAAGAAAAAATTGGCGAATTGATGTTACCCCAGTGTTTAATGGAGATAGAGTCACCTTCGGGGTTATGTATTTTGACTGGAGGTAATTTTCTTGCTTTGGTTCATGGAAATGTTTCTTCCGGTCGCCTGAGTGTTTGGATAATGAAGGAATATGGTGTTGTTGAATCATAGAATCAATTGTTTCATTTTGATATATCAAGCGGTGAAAATACACTAGCTCTAACGAATAGTGGGGAAGTGGTGCTAGAATGTTTTGATGATGCTATTATTTTTCGAGATCCCATAAAACGAGTGGAGAAAAAGTTATAGCTGGAGAATTTCTATATAACATTTGTAGATTACTATGTTGAGAGTTTATTTTTAATAAATGAAGAAGTTAGAACCCACCTTGCACTTTAGTCTTTCATCAAACTCTTCCCTTCCCATCCATTCACCAATCACTCCCATCTAGGAATACTTGTAGCTTTGGAAAGTTGCAGAGAGTGTTTGCAAATATCTCCAAGTTGATGAAGGGAATTAACATTCTCTCCTTTGGTGAACAAAGCAAAAGATGATCTTCTGTTGAAGAAGATGAAGTGGAGAAATTTGGAGAATTGATGTTACTTGGGTGTTTAAAGAATTAGCCTTTGAAGGTATGTATTTTGCAAGAACGAATTCGCTTTCTGTGATTGATAAAAGTATTTCTTCTTTCCACCAGAATCTTTCGTGTATAATTGGAATGTAATAATGTTGTGTTGTAGAACCATGGGCTCAAATTGTTTCATTTTATTTAACAAGTTTGTGATGATTTAATTCTGCTGTGTCTTTTGTCTGTTATGATTTTGCTCATGTTTATTTTATGTAATTGTTATTTGTTATGATCGAGAAGACAGTAGACCTTTACAATTTCATGTACTTGCTTTTATCACACCAAGATTATTTGTAAGAACGTTCTAGACTAAAAATAATAACTCCGTTGTGTGTCTCCAGTTCTATGTGAACTTCCCAGTTAACAATTCTTTAAGCACAAAGCAAGCTCTTCAAAAGACAGAAAGCTCATTATGAGATTTGGCATGGATGTAATAAAATACAGCTCAAAAACTTCAGATGTGAGCATCCTTCACCTTCCATTTGAGGTGTCAGTTATTTTATCACTAGTTTATGGTTCATTCAGCCAAACCTGTATCACTTAAATGCCTGTAGATGACAATGATTAGTTTATAAAAGCAGCTAGATTAATTGATGAATCATTTAGACATAGGTTTTGATTGTAGCAGTTCACATATTTGGTGGTGGCATGATAATGAGCAGTTCACATACTAAAGGCTAATGAGCAGGCCACTTTGCCTCCAAGAGATTCACAACATGACAAGATGTTGACTTAATATGGGAGACTATCAAGTGACAGCTGGAGTGATGGGATTTCTCTTAGCAAAACCTACCATTTCTTTCTCTTAGGCAGCGTATATTTTAAGAGGATGGGAGTGAAAGAGATTCATTCAGTTTTGTTAGTCCTTAGACATGGAGCGTTTTCTCTGCATCAAAACAATTCCTTTGCGTTTAGTCACCTCTTTCACATTTTGGGGCTATTATTTTCATTTCTCTGTTTCAGTGGAACTTTGAATAGCATTGCATGTTTAGAAATTCATTTGCTATCTCTTCTTATTGCCTATTTTCTTTGAATATTGGAGTTAATTCATAGCATTGGATATACATACTTCTAATCAACTGAACAAAATAACTGTAAAATACTTTTGGCAAGCTACTGTGGTCTAGTGCTGAAGTGAAGGGTCTGGGTTCTTTGCAGAAGGATTTTGTTAATTCTCAGCGTTAGATATACTTTTGTCTCGTTTTTTTGTGAAAAGGCAGGGCTTGAGATTAATAGAAGTAAGCATTTAGTGGTCTTCAGTCCCATTACTACAGGACTGTTGAAGAAGTTTTTATGTTTCACTTTGAATTTGCTTCAGTTGGATAAGATTGGACGATATTTCGGAGTATATATCGATAGTGGAAAGGATAGAACTTTGAATTTCCAACAGTTATTGGACAGGGTAAATACAAGGCTCATAGATTGGAAGAGTATGCTTTCATCCCAGTGAGACAAGTAAATTAACTCTTGTAAAGTCCCTGAACAATTAAGCTTTGTCATGTATCTAACTTCCTGACTGCATTATTATTAATAGGTGGAATCAGTTGATCAGAGATATAAAGCTCAATCCTATATTGTATGACATAAATTATATGTCATTTCTCATCTGGGAGCAATTCTGTGTTATGGTCATCAATGTGATTTTGATTTGGATGAGGAGCTCAATAGGTGGCAATTTCCTTTTAGTACTAGGTGTTTATGTTGTGCATTGTTGTAATTAGTTTGTCTTTCTTTCTGGTTGTTGATGTTTGAACATTTTGGTCCTTTGTTTTATGGTTTTGTTTATTTATCCAAAAGAAAAATTAAACTTATTAGTTGATTAAAATTGTGTCATCAACTAATGATACACATGTTCAGTTAACACCAATATATTGCTAATATAGAGCTTGAGCTTGAGCTTGAGAATGGCCTCACTACTTTTTATTTTTAATAAATGAAGAAATTAGAACTTAGAACCCACCTTTCACTTTAGTCTTTCATCAAACTCTTCCCTTTCCATCCATTCACCAATCACTCCCATGTAGGAATACTTGTAGCTTAAAGTTGAAGAGAGTGTTTGCAAGTATCTCCAAGTCGAAGAAGGGAATTAGCATTGTCCCCTTTTGTGAACAAAGCAAAAGATGGCATTCCTTTGAAGAAGATGAAGTGGAGAATTTGGAGAATTGATGTTACTTGGGTGTTTAAAGGAGTGGCCTTTGGAGGTATGTCTTTTGCAAGAAGGAATTCTCTTTCTGTGATTCATACAAGTATTTCTTCTTTCTACCAGAACCTTTGCTATATAATGGTAATGTAACTATCTTGTGTTGTAGAAACACGGGCTCAAGTGGTTTTAGTTTGTTCAATAAGTTTGTGATGATTTAGTTCTGCTGTGTCTTGTATCTCAGTTATGATTTTGCTCAAGTTTATTTTATGTAATTATTACGTGTTATGATTGAGAAGTCGGTGGACCTTTACAATTTTATGTAATTGCTTTTAACACCAAGATTATTTGTAAGAACTTTGCAGACAAAAAATCATAACTCTGTTGTGTCTCTCCAATTCTATGTGAACTTCCCAGTTAACATTTCTTTTAAGCACCAAGCAATCTCTTGAAAAGACAGAAAGCTCATTATGAGATTTGGAATAGTGCATGGGTGTAATATAATACAGCTAAAAAAACTTCTACTTTTTTCCCTTTTCACATTCAAGGAAGAAGCAGTTATAGTTCTTGTTGTACATGGACAGAGCGTTCCTCTTCTGAATAATCAAATATCATGATGTGACAAGGTCTTTTTTTCTCCAATGTCTGCTGAAGATCTTTTTCAGTTGTATTCAGAAGTAGAATCCAGGAAATGGAATTTGTGAGAGTGAAGCTCACTTATCAGTAAATTTTTAGTACAATAATGTATGTCCGGAGTTTTCAGATTTAGTTTCACTCATCTATCACATTAATTCACAGCAGATTTAAAACTTCATATGTGAGCGTCTTTCACTTTCCATTTGAAGTGCAGTTATTTTATCACTAGTCGTTCATTATTGTACTAAAAATTTACTGATAAGTGAGCTTCACAGCAGAGTGATTTAACTGCACTTCAAATTGTAAGCTAGATTACAATGATTCATGAATTAATCTAGCTTCCTTTAATAAACTTCATACAAGTATTAATTCACAGCAGATTTAAAACATCATGCTGTGAATTAATACTTGTATAAAGTGTATCACTCAAATCACTCTAGATTACAATGATTAGTTTATTAAAGGAAGCTAGATTAATTCATGAATTATCTAGACATGTCTTTGATTGTAGAAGTTCACATACAGTTAAAATATTGGTCAACCAATGTTTTTTTCGTGGTGGCATGATACATACTAAAGGTTTATGAGCAGGCCACTTTGGCTCCCAGTGATTCACAACATGACTGGATGTTGACTTAATATTGGAGAGTACAAGTGACAGCTGGAGTGATGGGATTTCTCTTAGCATAACCTCCCTTTTCTTTCTCTTAGGCAGCTTATATTTGAAGAGGATGGGAGTGAAAGAGATTCATTATGTATTGTTAGTCCTTAGACATTTAGTCACCTCTTTCTCTGCATCAAAACAATTCCTTTCCATTTAGTCACCTCTTTCACATTTTGGGGGTATGTCTTTTACTTAGTGCATGTTTAGAAATTCATTTGGTATGTCTTTTACTTATTGCTTATTTTCTTTAAATATTGCAGTTAATTCACACATAGGTTTTGATATGTATACTTCAAATCAACTGAACAAAATAACTGTGAAATACTTTGGGCAAGCCACTGTTGTCTAGTGGTGAAGTGAAGGGTTTGGGTAGTTTGCAGAAGGATTTGGTAAATTCTTAGCGTTGGATATTCACTTCCCTTGGTTTTGTTTGCTGTCATTAATTTTTGTCCTTAGTTTCTAAGGTTTTCGTTCACACATGCTTTGTTTATATTGATGTTTGTAAATTTTAATTAGATAGGATAAGTGGAAAAGTTTTTAATATGTATGTATAAAATACAAAAAAAAATTGAGAGAATTATGAAGAAGGCCTTATTATCACAGTCGTATTCTTGTGCAACTTGTTGTTGAAACACAGTATGATCTGAAAGGATCCTCTGAAAAGGCTAAAAGATAAGACCTTTGAAAAGGAAATCACCCTTCCTTTGTTATCCTACTTTTATTAATTCCAATAACTCCTCGTTGGAACCGTTCTCTGGATGAATAAATGAAGCGACTTTAATTTGACATATAGTACAGTTGCAATTTTGCACCAATGATATTATTGTTTGACATCATACCGTGGGTTTGAAAATATGAGTGGAATAACAATTAGTATTATGAGATAACAAAATTAGAGAAATCTTAGCAATCTTAGCAACCCCTCTTGTTATTTTTCAACACTTCACATCAAACCCTTATAAATTAGAGAAAAGAAGCCAATGACCAACTAAAAACACATGTAAGGCTATATATGAGATAACAAAACACTTCACACCACAAGGACAGTGTCCTTATGAATCAACTCGGACTAACTGTTTTGTATTACTTGTTCTAAGTTAATTGTTTACATGAGCACTCTCATTTAGTCTCTAATTTTTTCTCTTTAGGACAGTGTCCTTTCATAAATGAAAGGTGATGTATAAAGTGATTAAAATGTCCTTTATGTAGATTTGAACCTATATTAAATTATAGGTAATTACATCGAGAGAAACTATGTTCTTATAACAGTTGATTGCATTTGGCAGGAGAGAAATAGGGTGATGGGGAAAGCTCTGCTAGCAAATCTGAGTAATATTGTAAAGATTGCAAGTAGTAGACACCTTAAGATATCCCATGCTTGGCATGAAAACATGGGGAATTTGATTACCAAATCTAATACAATTCACAGTTCTAATAGAGAAAGTCATCTGAGTAGTGTGGTTTGGTGTGTTTAAATTCGTTTTGGTGAGAATTGCAAATCAAACCAAAAGAAAAAGAGAATATGATATTATTGAGGTGCTGAAGTTTTGTTAGAGAGTGCCTCAGAAACTTCCCTGAAGTCCTGAACAATTAAAGCCCTGTCATGTATCTATCTTCTTGACTTCATTATTGTTAATAGGTGGAATCAGTTGAAAAGAGTTATAAAGCTCAATCCTATATAGTATGACATAAATTATGTCATTTCTCATTGGGAGCAATTCTGTTTTATGGTCTTCAATGTGATTTTAATTTGGATGAGGAGCTCAATAGGTGGAAATTTCCTTTTAGTACTAGGTTTTGTATTCTGCATTGTTGTAACTGTTGGGAAATAATAGAGGCGGCCCAGCGGAAGCGAAAAATATAAATATAAAACACCAGAAAAATTAAAACGCCACTCTATGATTTCCTACAGGATCCGCTAGATGAATTTAAACCGGTAAGTTAGTGGTATACCTCACGAGTTTCAATCGGTCCGGTTGAATGGTGCGATTCCGAGAAGTCCACTCGAAGTGTCCTTCCTCCGCCGGTAATCCACACGAGCAGTTTGATGGCACCAAGATGTTAGCCTTCAGTTCTTTTCTCCAAAAGAACTCGAGACTTCAATCTACGGCTCTTGGTGATCAAGAACAATTCTTGAACCAAGAGGATGGGTGGCGCAAGAAACAAGAGGGTCTCTCGTTTTCTCTCTCAAAACCCTAGCTATATGGGACAACTCGATTTCTCTCTCACTCTTGGAGAAAATCGAGTTTCTCTCTTTAGGTCTAGGGTTAGGCGACTCTCTCCTTGTATCACAAAAGAACAATGCAAAATTTCACTAATGTGAATTGTCATGTGCAAGTCGACTTACTCCCTTAATTATATAGTTTGGGGAATTTTGATAATTATAATTAGGGAATCCCTAAATTATAGGATTATCAAATTATAAAATTATGAGATTACAATAATATCACAATTTTAACACTTGAATTCTTAATTAAAATATTACCTTAATATCTTAATTCAAATTCAAAATGCAATCTTTTGAGAATCAAATTGGAAAATCAAATCTTCCTTGATCCTCAAATCCATGCGCCATCCCCTTGCTATTTTCTTGGAATTTTATAAATCAAAATAACATTCCTAATTCTTAGGAAGTTATAACCAACTTATTATCTTCCAATGATTTTGAATTAAAATATTACCCTAATATCTTCAATTCAAATTTTGAATCAAGATCAAATCTTGAATTCAAATTCATGACTTTAATTAATAAAATATTTTTATTAATTAAAACACTTATAGATGAGGCGCCACCCTCAACCCTAGTTCTCCTGATATTAGTGAATTTAATAAATCAATAATCTCCTAACTTTTAGGAACCTTATCTAATTTATTATTCCCTAATATTATAATTGTAAATAGATTAATCTCATTAACTATTTAACAATTAATATATTTAAACTTGTCCCACAAATTTAAATATCATAACCGTAGATTTTGTTTAAGACACGACTTTATGTCCTAGACATTTTGCTATGTCTTAAATTGTGTCACCGGAGTGACTCACGAATTAACCCTAATTCGTGTCCCCTTAAGCGGTGTCTAGATTCTGCTCATGTGTGACCTAGCAGGCCTCACGTGAAGTTGGCAGCAAGCCATCTCTATGACTCACAAGTCGAGAGAGGACTCTAGCAAGCCATCACGACTACCCAAAACACGTGAGTTATCGTTTTCATCAAAACCGATTTAACCTTAGTACCACCTTGTCATAGACCCTATTGTCACACGATATCTTGGTTCTGGAAAAGGCACGGGAAAGTCATCCTTAATCCAAACCACAACTTTCTCGATCTCCTGAGTTAGTCCCATTTTCTTGGGTGACCACTCTTTCCTTGGAAAGACTCATCGAGGGTGCCAATTAGATATCTCTCATCTTTATGAGGGACAAAATTCCATCTTGGTCAACCACATTCCTCAGCACTGCAATCAACCAAACCCGTACCTAGCCTTTATGGCTACCCTGCTACGGGCAACGTTGGACTAGGCCAAAGTTCGACAACTACAATGCCGGAATAGTCAAGACCTCAGGTCTAAGGCATCGTGACAGGTGTACAGGAGAGGCTAGCTAATGACTAAACCCATGCAGAACTCTCCGGGTCGGTCCAGCAACTCGTAATTCTTTACTTATTACACCATGACTCTCGTAAAGCATCTAGTGCATGTATCTCTATACACCGAGGTCATGCTGGTCTTAGTTTATTTCAAGTTCCCACTTGAATGAGCGACCAGGGACAGTTTAGACTAATTATCACATAATTAATCAGGGATTGTTATCATAGTAAACATGCTAATAATATGATAACGACTCAATTTATCATCCATAAATTAGTCAATCGATATGTTCACACATATAAAATGATTGGCCCTAGGGCACAATCTCCATCAGTAACTTGTAATTATAGTTTGTCTCTCTGTCTAGTCGTTGCTTTTTGAACATTTTGGTCCTCTGTTTTATGGTTTTGTCTATTGATCCAAAAGAAAAATTAAATTTACTTATTAGTTAATTAAAATTTTGTCATCAACTAATCTTACACATGTTCAGTTAACACCGGCCAATATATTGCTAATTTAGTCAAAAACTTGAATAGAGAGATAAACATCAATAGTAAAATAAATTGTAATGAACCAAATTGAGAAAAAAGAAAATAGAAAGATAAATAATACAGAAAAAAATGAATACATGAGAAATCAAACTGGAGTTTTTGTATTTAAGTTTCTCTCTATTTGTTATAAAATTAGTTTATTTATTATTAAAATAGAGATCGAATTCATTTGTTATATGAAAAAAATTCACAGTTCTAATAGATATGAACCATGTATCTAATATAGTTGTACAAATCTATCATCTTAGGTCTTAAGTCCTCACATTATGATTTTTTTTTTCTCGTTGCTACTCCAGTTTTTGAAATTTTACTTTGGTTAAAACGATCTCGAACTAAATTACTCAATTATGATAGGAGAATGAAAATCTATCGCTAAAGTCTAAATTTGGTCCCGTATCTTTTGTTCGGTTCTCTTTGGTCCAATATCTTGTTTTCTTACACTTTTGGTCTTCATATCTTTAAGTCAAGTCTCAATTTGATTCCATGTCTTGTTTTTATATCAGATTTGGTCCTAAATCTTTTGGTCAGTTGCAAAATTGGTCTCATATCTTTGAGTTAGGTGCAGAAGTAGTGTCATATTTTTGCAAAATGATTAACTAACCGTTGATCTTTTTGCAAATATATGAGACTAATTGTGCAACCTGACCAAAGGATATGCGACTAATTCTACAACCTGATCAAAAGATATATGAGACCAGCAGTGATATGGGACCAAATTGGGACCTTTTGCAAAGATACGGGACCAAAAATGCAACAAAAAATATACAAGATCTAATTAGGATTTAAGGACAAAAACAATAACATCCACAAAGTAATCAAACTAAATAGATAACTTATTTATTTTTCTCTTCATTTTTATTAGGCCAAAGTCCTATTTTGGTCCTTCAGTTATGCTCAGTGTTCTAAATTGGTTCCCCAGTTATTTTTCGTTCCATATTGGTCCCCCAGTTATGCAAAACTTGGCAAAGTTGGTCCCTCTAACAGTTTCCATCCATTTTTCTGTTAAAAAAAAAAGACAAAATTGATTTTTAACTCCTAAAAGTTTAAATTTTTTTACATCAAGGACCTTTTTCTCTACAATAGAACTAAAATGTAAGAAAGAAAAAATATTTGGGGTTTTAGTTTATTTCACACCAAAAAAAATCTCTCTCTCTCTCTCCTCTTCTCTCTAAGCACTACTGCTTCTCAATCTGCTCTCAAACCCAAAGCGTCTCTGTTCACACCATTTGGTCCTTCTTGTTCCAATCTCTGCATTCTCGTTCCTTCTCACTTCCATGGATTCCGCCGCTGCAATCCGATCCTTTCACTGTATCTCTCTCTTTCTCTCTCGCCTTCTGCAATTTTGCTTATCCATTAATGTGTTATGAATATGATAAATGCAAGCTCTACATTTTCGAAGTTGTAGCCGCTAACCGGTAAAGAAACTATTTCATTGGCTCTCTGGGTTTAGGTGATTTTTTTTTCTTCGAAGAAAGCTTGAAAGTGTTTGTTTACCAGAAAACCCCAATTTTCGAACCATTTTTGTACTGTGCATTCGTTTAATTTGTTAATTTTCTTTTCTAGGTGGAGCTTTGTGGCTATGGAAATCTGTATAGCCAAGGTTACGGAGTGAACACGACGGCTTTAAGCACGGCTCTGTTCAACAATGGACTAAGATGTGGTGCGTGCTTTGAAATCAAGTGCGATCAAGATCCGAGATGGCTTTAACCACCTGCTCGATCTCTCTTAAGAAGTCGTCCCGCTCCCTCAGTACGCCGCCGATAGGAGACGACGGAGTTCAGAGAGAGAGAGAGATTTTTGGTGTAAAATAAACTAAAACCCCCAAGATATTTTTTTCCTTACATTTTGGTTCTATTGTAGAGAAAAAGGTCATTGATGCAAAAAATTTAAACTTTTTAGGAGTTAAAAATCAATTTTGTCTTTTTTTAACAGAAAAATGAATGGAAACTGTTAGAGGGACCAACTTTGCTAAATTTTGCATAATTGGGGGACTAATATGGAACGAAAAATAACTGGGGAACCAATTTGGAACACTGAGCATAACCGGGGACCAAAATAGGACTTTGGGCTTTTTATTAAAAAAAGGAGTGAATTAATGATTTGATCTTGAAAAGATGATAAATATCTTAATTCAGTCCTTAGAAGAAAAAAAATTATATGATTTAATTTTTGAAAGATATAATTACAATGAGTTTATGGTTTTTTTATTTAAATAATATAAAAAAAATAAAGTATTTAGATTTTTAGGTCAAAAAAAACTATTTAGATTTTTAGGATACTCGGATATGATCCGAGTATCCCATTACACATGGCCCAATCACCCGGTGCCACGTGGCACCGGGTGGAAATTTTTTTTTCCCTGATGATTGACGCTGTGCCAATAACCGACTGACACAGCATCATTCGTTGACTGACTTTTTTTTGGGATACTCGAATGTTATTCGAGTATCCCAAGAAAATTTGAAATTCGCGAATCACGCGGTGCCACGTGGCACCACGTGATTTGCGGATTTCAAATTCTTTTTGACCGTTCAACCGAACGGTCAAAAAGAATTTAAGGGAGGATGAGGCCCAACGGCCTCATCCTCCCTTATTTAAAGGGGGAGGGGTAAATGGGATGGGGGTAAAGGGAAGTGGGGTAGAGATTTTTTTTAAAAATATTTTGTAACTAATGTGTCTTATTTTTTTAATTATTTAGAAGATAAAAAAGATCAACAAGGAGGAAGAAGGAGAAGAAGATAAAAAGAAGATCAAGAGGTAAGTAAATAATTTTTAAAATAAAGAGTACATTTTGTTAAATAATGTTGGTTGATATTTTGATTTGTTGATGTTTGTGATTTTTGTAAATAATTTGATAGATAGATAATATTATTTATTTTTTAGATTAAAGAGATATAATTGTTTTAGACCTTGTTAATAATTTTATTTGATGATTCTTTAGAAAAGTTATTAGATGGTTTTAAGAATTTTTATTATGTTAAATTGTTAAGAATGTTAGTTAATATAAATGGTTAGTAATATTAGACAATAGTAGGTATTTTTTAGATTATGTTGATATAATTGTTGTAGACATTGTTAATAATTTGGTTAGTTGATTCTTTATATAAGTTATTATAAGATAATTTTGTTGGATTAAGTTAACATTAGGTATTGTTTAGATTAAGTTATTTAATTTAGTAGATAGTTTGTGAAGAATTTTTGTTATTAAAAATGTTTAATAATATTATACAATGATATAATTGTCTTAAATAATTGTTTTAGGTCATTGTTTATCATATGAATTTTTAAATTTTTAACCTCATAAGTGTTTATCTTATAGCTTCTAACCCAAACTGTAGGAACAATGGAGAGGAGAGAACTGAGAGAACGTCAAGCACGTGTTGTTGACCCAGGTCCAGTTGACCCTTCTATTCTCAAGCTGCAGACAAGACAAGTATCACAACACATATGGAACGGAGACGTGCAGGACCGTAACCTAGAACCGCGCAGATGCACTTTTGAACACGTCAGCAGCGGTAACCCACCACCAGCTCTCGTCCCTTATTTGATGCGGGCTGGATTCTACGGGGTCTCTCGCCTCGTCCTATTCGAGTTTGAGAGTGTCTTCATCTCCGCTTTACTGGAACGATGGAGACCGGAGACACATACGTTCCACATGCCTCATGGAGAGTGCAAAATCACTCTCCAAGACGTCTCCATTCTATTAGGGTCACCATGTGATGGTATGCCAGTTATTAGGAAAACCAAAGATAAATATAGGCATTGGTGCAGGGAACTCTTGGGGGTCACGCCTAGTGCAGGGGCTATGGCGAGACAGCGAGTATCCATACAGTGGTTAACTGACACATTTGGTGAGATTCCACCGAATGTAACAGAAGAACAGCTGGAGCGGTGCACTCGAGCATATATATTACGTTTCATAGGTGCATGGTTGATATGTGATAAATCAGTCAAAGACGTACATCTCATGTACCTACCATTCCTACAAGACATTGACCGATGTGGGGCGTATTGTTGGGGCAGGGTTGTATTGGCATTCTTGTTTTGGGAGATGTGTAATTGCACGAATGTCAGCCAAAAAGAGATTAGTGGATGTGTCTCATTGTTACTAATGTGGGCTTGGGAGCGATTCTAGAGAATAGCTTCGGAAATGAAGGACAATCCGAACCCGCTTCTGGCTATGAACTGTGCACTACCACCTTTGAGACGTCGGTATATGTTTAATTGTATATATATGGTATCCTACAATGTGTGATGCGATGACATCTGAATCAAGTTTTCGATGATCTTGCTTTTTATCATGTTCAGGACGCGGTACAACACAAGTGTGAGAATCTCCTAGCCTAGTGATTGTCCAATGTCTAGTGTCTTTCAAAACAATAGCCCTAATCCTCCACGGGCATTTATGAGGCTCTTTTAAATAGTGTGTGCATCTATACTCTTCAGCTTTGGCACCCGACTTGAACACTATGAAATCTCGGCCAGACCTAATGGAAAACATTTTGACGGCTCGCTTGAATTCATTCTTTGTCGGAAACACCGTCCCAATACGTAAGTCTTGATCGGGATCCGTTGCATCAAAAGGCTCGGGATCGCTAGCCGCCCCGACGATAATTTCATTGTAAAAATTGAAAGCCATAGGCTGATGCTCTCGAGACCTGGTAGGCTGGTCCTCTCGAGCCATGGTAGGCTGGTCCGCTCGAGATCGGGTAAGTCGGGCAGGAATGGCATCTGCTTCATCATCATCTAAATGGACAAAGTTCAAATTAAAGGTTGTGTTGGCCTCAAAATCATCAGAATTCACACAATCCTCAGTAACCCAAGCTCCGAGCCTTCCTCAGAAGATTCACTTGAACGTAATGGAGAAGGATTATAATCCGGATCGTCGATATCATTATCGATTGTTTGGTGTGACGAGCTCGGGAGGTCAACCACTGATCGATAAACACTAGAAGATGCAAAATTCCCAACTGGATCCTACTACATCCAGCTATATTATCCATTATAGGAACCATCTCGGTGTTCAAATCAATTGAAGTTTGTGTCATATCGGTGTTCAAATCAATTGACGTTTCTGTAACATCCACATACAACTCAAGTGACGGGAGTTGAAGAGCGAACACGCTGTGTAAATCCAACATTGCCTCCATATCATCCTCACCCTCTACGTAGAAAATTCTGTACTTAACTGATGAATTAAGTACACATTCTGGTTGTCTATACACAACCGAAGTGATGTGTTCATAAGGAGAAAGACGAAGCTTCTCTCTGATCACTCCCTTCAATCTTTCAAACGTAATACTAGGAGGCAACAAAATGAGTTTTGGCCGTTCACATTGAAAATAATACCCATTCTCACTGGTACAAATTGTTCCACGACTATAGAGTGTAGCTCTAAGTCTTATTGACATTTTTCTGTAATTAACAAAATTAAAATTAAATTATCTTCTAAAGTTAACATAATACAAAATTTTATTGTATCAACATAATCTAAACAACAATAATTGACATTGTTTAATATTATTAAACGTTTTTAATAATACAATTTTTTCATCAACTAGCTACTAAATCAAATAACTTAATCTAAAAAATAACTAATGTTATCAAATATTATTAAACATTTTTTTTATAACCTAACATTCCTAACAATTTAACTTAATAAAAAATCTTAAACTATCTACTAAATTAAAATAACTTAATCTAACAAAATTATCTAATAATAACTTATATAAAGAATCATCTAACATTGTACCAAAAAAAAAATCATCTAACAAAATTATTAAGGATGTCTACAATAATTAAAAAAAANCACAGGGTACCAAAGTGTCAAGTTTCAAACCACAGGGTACCAAAGTGAAATAGGGTCAAACCACAGGGTACCAAAGTGTAATTTACCCTAAATAAAAAAACCTGAGTTTATTTGTCTCATCAAAATTTAATTTATACTATATTATATGTCTGAGGAGTTTTATGGTCGGTCATATAAAACTATAGTCTAAACTAAATTATTTTTAATATAATACATGAAATTATAAATTAAAAACAAAATAAAATGAACCCCACGTTTCAACACCCCCACTCCACGTTCATTTAACTATAATATATATAAAAATAAAACACTTCACCAAAAAATGTAACCCACGTCTCCCGCCACCCCCAATTTTCATTTTAAAATAATGAATTTAAACAATTAGAAATCATTTCTTAAAATTATTAAAAAATTTAATATAAACAAATTATTGTATTAAAATATTTATTATTTTAAAGTATAATAAAATTAACAATTATTTTATAATATATTTTTAAAATTTAATAATTGAATGTTGCATTCATATTTGCGTGCCCGTTAGGGCACACAAAGCCCCTAGTATATTATATTGTTTTGATCTATCAATAATATAATTATAATGGTTAAAGTGCTCATTTGGTTCCTTATCCTTGGAGTAGGTGTGCATCTAGTTCTTTTATTTTTTTCTTGCAATTTTGGTCTTATAAGTTTTCCAAAAGTTTCACATTGGTCCCAACGACTGAAGTGATCATACATCCCTTGTTTCAAGTTAAATGCGACGGTTCCGGAGCTACATGTTGCTTTTGACGAATTCTTTCTTTGTCCAATTAGGACCGTGAACAAACAAGACCAAATTGAGCTCCAAAAATAGGTCGCTTGTTTCATTGTCGAACGAGCGAAGTTGGACATATCTTTCAAGTTTCAAGTCAAAATGTGACTGTTTTAAGGTTATGCGTTACTCTTGATGAGCTTTTTTTTTCCTGTTTAGTCAGAATCGTTAGTATATTCCCCAGCACCCCCATCAAGTGGAGACTCGAATTGGGTTGGCCCTTTAGTTAGAATCGTTAGTAAGTGAAGTCAAATCAAACCCTAACAAGAATAATTTGATGGAGATTGTGCCCTAGGGCCAATCATCTTATAGATATGTTGTGAACATATCAATTAATTTATAGAGATAAATTAATGGTTATCACATTATTAGCATGTTTACTGTGATAACAGTCTGTGATTAATTATAAGATAATTAATCTAAAACTGTCCCTGGTCGATCATTCGAGTAGAAACTTGAATTGAACTAAGACCAGCATGACCTCGGTGCATAGGGATGCATGCACTAGATGCTGGTACGAGAGTCATGGTGCAATTACGTAAGGAGTTACGAGTTGCTGGACTGACCCGGAGAATCCTACATGGTTTTAGTCATTAGCTAGTTTCTCCTGGTACACCAGTCACGATGCCCTCAAGACCTGAGGTCTTCATCATTCCAGCGTTGTAGTTGTTAGACTTTGGCTTAGTCTAACGTTGCCCGTAGCAGGGTAGCCATAAGGGCTAAGTACGGGTTTGGTTGATTACCATGCTGAGGAATATGGTTGACCAAGACGGAATTTTGTCCCTCATGGAGATGGGAGATATTTCACTGGGCCCCTCGATGAGTCTGTCCAAGGAATGTGTGGCCACACTAGACATTGGGACTTACTCAAGGAATCGAGAAAGTTGGAGGTATGGATTTTGGATGACTTTCCCATGCCTGATCCATTACCGAAATATCGTAGGACAAAAAGGGAACTTGACAAGGACGTACTGAGGTTAAGTCGTTTCGGCGTTAAACGATAACTCACGTGTTTTGGGTAGTCGTGA
Source organism: Chamaecrista fasciculata (assembly GCA_003254925.1). NCBI lineage: Eukaryota > Viridiplantae > Streptophyta > Magnoliopsida > Fabales > Fabaceae > Chamaecrista > Chamaecrista fasciculata. Next base: position 289,640 of record QANZ01017797.1, read on the forward strand.
TGGCTTGCTAGAGTCCGCTCTCGACTTGTAAGTCATAGGGATGACTTGCTGCCAACTTCACGTGGGGCCTACTGGGTCACACACGAGCAGGATCAAGATGCCATTTCGGGACACGAATTAGGGTTAATTCGTGGGTCACATTGGTGACACCGTTTAAGACATAATTGACCATCTGGGACAGGAAATATTGTCTTAAATAAATATCTATAGATATATGACATTTAGATTTGTGGGACAAATTTAAATATATATATGGATGATAATTATTAAATAGATAATGTGATTATGCTATTTATAATTATATTCCTATTTATAATATTAGGAATAAATAAATTAGATAAGTTTCCTAAAAGTTAGGAAATTATTGATTTATTAAATTCACTAATATTAGGATAAATGGGGATGAGGTTGGCGCCTCCTATAGGCCTATTTTAATTAATAGAAATGTTTTATTAATTAAAGATATGGCTTGAAGATTTGAAATTCAAATAGATTTGATCTAGATTTCAAATGATTGAATTAAAGATATTAGTGTAATATTTTAATTCAATAATAATATATATATAGGTGGAAGTCGAATTTCTTGGTCTATTTGAATTAAATATTAATGTAATATTTTAATTCAATAAAAGGCTTAAAATTCGAATTAGAGATTGACTTAAGATATTATGGTAATATCTTAAATCAATATTGTTGGAAAATAACAAATTAGTTATAACTACCTAATGGTTAGGTTTGTTATTTTAGTTTATTAAATTCCAACTAAAAATCCTAGGACTTGGCGCATGGGAGGGAATCTCCTTGGGAAGATTTGATCTTCCAAATTGATTCTCCAAGATTGCATTTGGATCCAAATTATAATATTAAGGTAATATTATAATTAGGAATTCAAGTCCTAAAAATCATGATATTAGTGTAATCTCATGATTTAATAATTTGATAATTGTATAATTTTGGGAAACCATAATTATAATTATCAAAGCCTAAACCCTATATATACATATAGAGCTAAAGTCGACTTACTACTCTAGTCTCTCATACCTTGGGAATTTCGACTTTAGCTAGCAAAGTTCACAAGTCCAAAATTGTTTTGAGTCTTGGTGAAAGTTTGTGAGAGAAAACACAACCCTAATCTTTCTAGAGAGAGAAAGTGGCGCAAACCCTAGAATTGTTTTAGGATTTGTGAGTTGAGGTTGTGTGTGAGATCAAGAACCACATTCTTGATCTAAGGCGCCATCTTATCTTGGAGTTTGAGAAGTGTTCTTGAACCCAAGAGCACCGTAGATAAGGCTCCCGGTTTGCTTAGAGAAGTGAACGTGGCTAGCACCTAGGCATCTACCAAACTGTTCGTGTGGATCACCGGTGGAGGGAGCACACTCGGAGTGGACTCTTCACATTCGTAAACGCAAAGAACAACCATCGATTTGGGTAAATTCTTGACCTTACACCGATACAGATCCATATAGCGGATCTATTGGGAAAGAAATCGCTATGTATGGTTTAAAAATTTTGTTTTATACACGTTTCCGCTGCTTTATATGCATGGCGATTTCCCAACATAATTTAGGACCAATGTTCCATAATTAATTTAATTTTTCAAAGGCAAAAGACCCTTTCGCGCCCCTAACGTTTGCGGTGATTTTAAGTTATGCCCCTAATGTTTCATTTGTGTCAGTTGTGCCCCCAATGTGAAACGTTAGTTTCAATTATGCCCTCAATTTTGACTCAATGCTAATGTGTCAATTTGTTTTACTTGTATGTCAATTTTTTGTTCTGAATTATTTATCCAGTCATCTTGCCACATATTCAATTTAGAACAAAAAATTGACACACAAGTAAAATTGGGGGCATAATTGAAACTAATGTTTCACATTGGGGACACAACTGACACAAATGAAACGTTAAGGGCATAACTGAAAATCACCGCAAACGTTAGGGGCACGAAAGAGTCTTTTGCCTTTTTTAAAAAAAGTATTAAGTTAAATTTACGGTCAAAATGCACTTTTGGTCCCATATCTTTTTTGTTGCAAATTCGCTCCCATATTTTTGCAAAAAGTTCCAGCATTAGTCCCACTATGTACAATCTTTAGCAAAGACATGAGACCAATTTTGTAACTTGACCAAAAGATATGAGACTAAATCTGCAACTGACTAGAACATATGAGACCAAAAATATAATAAAAAAAGATATGGGACCTAATTGAGACTTGAGCCAAAAAAATATGAGACTAAAAATACACTTTGAGCTAAATTTAATAACAAAACTACTATTATCATTCTATTTCTTGAAACTGGACAAAACAGCCTAGAAAATTCATTCCATTAAAGTCATTACAAGCAAAAAGCACTATCATAAGGAAAGATACCATAATAGACGACAGGAGAGGCTATATATATGAGTAGGGGTGTTCGTTGGGCGGTTTGGGCGGTTTAAAATGATTTTTCAAACCGAACCGCTCGCTTCGGTTTGGAGAAAACTCAAACCGTTCGGTTTGAAAAAAAATATCAAACCAAACCAAACCAAACCAATATAATGGCGGTTTTAGCGGTTTAGTTTGGGCGGTTTGACCTTTAATTACTATTAATTTTATAATTAATATAAAAAAAATACCAATTTCATAATATATGGAAAATGACAGCACTATGTTCATTAAGTTATGACATAACAAAAAAAAGTACACACCAAAAATTGAAAATATAAATGTGTACAATGATAATGGAAGTGAGCAGTGTCGACTCTAGCGGCTAGAGGTTGAGTGAATGGAAGCAAATTGCAAAAGTTAGATTTAGGGTTTAGTCATTACTCATTTGGATGAAACTCCAGCGGCTATGAAACTCCAACTCCAGGGTTTAGTCATTATTAATTATTGGGTTACATTTGTGTCATTTGTTGGCCCAACAAATAAAAGCTGAAGTTTCATTTGGGCTGGGCTTGCTGCATTTTAGGAGAAGAATGTGAAAACGTGTATATATATATATATATATATTATATGTTATATTATATTATTATTTATATGCTAGCAACTTGGGAGGTTCGGTTCGGTTTGATAGAGGATCAAACCGCCACCGAACCGAACCGCCCAAAAATAGCAAAAATGAAACCAAACCAAACCATTTGAATGTCGGTTTTGTTTCGGTTTGGTTCGGTTTAGTTCGGTTCAATCGGTTTGGTTTGGTTTTGAACACCCCTATATATGAGACGGTGCAAACTCAAAATGGGGAGGCCCTCATATGGATACCTTTAAGAATATCATCCATTGCAGAAACACCACCATGGACTTTCAAATTGACTTTTAAATTGTTGGCTCAATGAAAAATTGAGGGACTAGGTTTTTTTCTCAATATTATATTATTTTGATTTATCAATAATATAGAAATAAATATATAATGGACAAATTACATATTTGATCTCTTATCTTTGGGATAAGTTGTAATCCAGTCCTTTATCTTTTTCATTGCAATTTTGGTCATACAAGTTTTTTCATAAATTTCACTCTTTGGTCTCAAAGGTTGAAGTGACCATATCTATCTCGTTTCAAGTTTTAATATGATGAGTTTAGAACAATGTGTTTCTTTTAACAAGCTTTTTCTTTGTCTGGTTAGGGACGTTAACAAACAAAGTCAAATTAAACTCCAAAAATGAGTCGGTCGTCTCATGGTCGAACGAGCGAAGTTAGTCCTATATCTTTCTCGTTCAAGTCAAAATGCAACGATTTTAGAGCTACGACATACTTTTGATGAGTCTTTTTTCTAGTCTGTTTGGACCATTAACAAATAAGATCAAATCAATCTCTAAAGTAGGTTTTATGACCAATGTTCCATAATTAACTAATTTCTTAAAAATGTTAATTTTTTTGTTAAACCATAAGTTTTTCCTACTTATTCATATAACTGTCTAAACAAATATTAATCTCATTCGAGTCGACAATTAAAGTCATCATAACAATGTCAACTCATACTATCATAAATTTTAGAGTAAATTACACTTTGGTACCCGGTAGTTTGGTCATATTTCACTTTGGTACCCTGTGGTATTCTCCATTAACACTTTGGTACCCTTTGGAGCTATTTTGTAATTTTAACCATAAAAAATTTTGTAAAAATTACATAATGACGCTAAATTTTTTTTTAAGTTTTCATTTTAGTCCCTAGATAATATGTTCCAGAGACCTATTTGTTATTTTTTGAAATTTTGTGGGGTCAATATGTAATTTTTGCAAAATTTTTTATGATTAAAATTACAAAATAGCTCCAAAGGGTACCAAAGTGTTAATGGAGAATACAACAGGGTATCAAAGTGTCATTTTTTAAACCATAGGGTACCAAAGTGAAATATGACCAAACCATAGGGTACCAAAATGTAATTTACCCTAAATTTTATTCTTTGTACCATAATTAAAACATTATATTGATTTATAAATTTATGTTAATAAAAAAATCTAAATTAGTTATAGTTATATCTTTTCGAAAAAGTTAAATATTATAATTCTACATTTTAAAACAAATTACCACCTTCGTGATTACTTTATGCGAGAATAAAAGGCAGCACTTGTGAAGAAAAGGGGGCAGAGAGTTGAGACTTCATTTGACCTAATAGGCATTTGCGTTCCTTCCTATCATTGCTGGGTGGGTGTTCTTCTTCTCTTTTATTCAAGCAATGTCTGATTATTTTCCTTCAGAAGTGATAGCAGAAATTCTTCAGAGACTACCCATTAAGTCTCTAGCAAGATGCATGTGTGTCTGCAAAGCCTTGAAGTCTATCATCACTACTGATTCCTTCATCACATCTTATCATCATCGCCATCTCCAAACCCACCATACCAATAATTCTTCCCTCTTTTTCCATCTCTTCACTCGCTTTCGCGTGATGCCTGACCTTGTTGGTCCCAGAAGGTATTTTGTGGAATTTTACTCACTCAATTCCGAAGGGGATATCAACTTCTTTTGGAGATCTCGATCTGTCCGTATAGTTGGCACTTGCAATGGCCTCGTGTGTTTTTCTGACCATTATAATTCAGTTTTCACCCAGTATGTTATTTGGAACCCTTCTATTCACAAATATGTCGAACTTCCTAATCCCTCTCTCACCTTTCAAGTTCGTGAGGGACTTTATGAAAGCGATCGAGTCTTCTGTGGGTTCGGCTATGATTCTCAAAACCATGATTTCAAATTAGTCAGGTTTATAGCTCCTCCCTGCGATGAAGCTACTCCTCCAACTGAGATCTACTCTCTTGCTTCTGGTTCTTGGAGAACCATCACTGTTGCAGCTCCACCGTTTCACGTTGACCAAGAGAGTGGAAATAAGTTTGTCAACGGGTTGCTGCACTGGGTGGCCTACCGCACAATTAATGGTATGAGTTACAATTTTATTTTGACCTTTGACATTGTGGAAGAAAAATTTGGAGAATTGATGTTACCCCAGTGTTTAAGGGAGTCATATTTTGATGTATGTATTTTGCGGGGTGGTAATTTGCTTTCCGTGATTCACAAAAAAGATGGTACTTGCCATGAGGAATGTTGTGAGATTTGGGTAATGATGGAATATGGTGTTGAAGAATCATGGAATCGGTTGTATCATTTTCCAGCAATTTGTGATAGTGTGGCAGCTCTAAGTAATACTGGGGAAGTGGTACTTTCGGATGATGGGATTATTTTTAGAGATCCCATAAATGGAGTAGAGAAAAAGTTAGAGGGTGAGCGTGACATTATGTTTGTGGATCACTATGTTGAGAGTTTATTTTTATTAAATGAAAGAAATGCAAGAACACACCTTTAACTTTAGTCACTCATCAACCTCTTCCCTTTCCATCCATTCATCACTTACTCCCATCTAGGAATACTTGTATCGCTGGAAAGTTGAAGAGAGGATTTGAAAATATCTCCAAGTTGAAGAAGGGAATTAACATTCTCTTGTTTAGTGAACAACGCAAAAGATGATCTTCCTTTGAAGAAGATGAAGTAGAGAAATTTGAAGGTATCTATTTTGCATGAATGACCTCCCTTTCATCAGCAGAATCCTTTTTGTATTATGGGAATGTGAGAATGTAGTGTTGTAGAATCATGGACTCAAGTTATTTCACTTTATTCAACAAGTTGTGATGATTTAGCTCTGCTGTGTATTGTGTCTATATTATGACTTTGCTTAAGTTTATTTTATGTAATTGTTACTTGTTATGATCAAGAAGACAGTGGACCTTTAAAATTTATGTACTTGCTTTTAACTCTAACTTTATTTATAAGAACTTTGTAGACAAAAAGTCGCTACTTTGCTGTGTGTCTCTAATTCTATGTGATTTTGAACTTCACAGTCCACTTAACAATGTTTAAGTCTAAAGCAATCTCTTTAAAATACAGAAATATCAGTAAGAGATTGGGCCTACATGGTAACTGGTACATCCATGTAATAAAATACTGCTCAAAATTTTATATTTTTTTCCTTCTCACTTTCAAGGAAGAGGTAAATATAGTTCTTGAACTATAGGGATAGAGCTTTTCTGTTTTGCACAAGTAAAATCAAAATCACAATCTTAGTCACCTCTTTTGCATTTTGGGAGTATGATCTTTATTTCTCTGTTTCTGTGGAACTGTTAATGGTATCACATGTGTGAAGTTTATTTGCTGTCTTTTTTTTATTGCCTATTTTTTTAAAAATATTGGATTTAATTCTTAGTCATGGACATACATACTTAAAATCAACTGAACAAAATAATTATGAAATACTTTTAGTAAGCCACTTTGGTCTAGTGGTGAAGTGAAGGGTTTGGGTAGTTTGCACAAGGATTTAGTTAATTCTTAGCGTTGGATATTAACTCCCCCTGTTTTTGTTTGCTGTAATTAATTTCTTTCTGTACTTAGTTTTGAAGGCTATGCTTGGACTGGGTATTAAGGAGAAGGAGGGGAGAAGACTGAAGTATTTTGGAGGAGCCACCAAAATCCAAATAATTAGCCTTCACTTCTCTTCCCCTCCCTTCCCCTTCAATCTTTCCCCTTCCCTTCCTCTCCTAATTGCCAAACGAACCCATGGTTTTCAGTTCATACATGTTTTGTTATTATATTGATCGATGTTTGTGATTGTTAAGTAGATAGGATGTGTGTAAAAGATGTTAATCTGTGTGTATAAAAGACAAAAACTAGAGATAATAATGAAGAAGGCCTTATCACAGTCATATTCTTGTGCAATTTGCTACTGTTGCAATCATTGTGCCCACTTGTTTGTTACGAAATACAATATGATCTCAAACAGATCGTTGAGCCTTATGAGGGTGGGCCAATGAGGCAATGACATTTCTAGGCCCTAGATTATTATGAGCATGTATTGTAGTGAGTAGTTTGCGAAATTATTATGTGTGTTTATATATGTATATAAAATTTGAAAGGATTTGATTATAATGAAGACAAGGTCTTGTGAATGGTGTGAAACAGGGATGGAAATGTAATTTAAGATTTTAATACCATATTGGATTTACAAGTTTTATTAGATGTACAATCTTCAACATTGATGGAACTTGGGAATATATAGATTGGCAATTTTAGAAATTGAGTGAGGAGGCCTCATTCTCTTCACTTTACTGAAAAAGTTTTCATCCAGATAAAACATTCTATTTGTATCTTTTCTCTTCTATTGTTGTTTCTTTTTGTTTTTAAAATAATTATTTATTTTCCCTATCTAAGCGTATTCCCACTTGCTATGACATCTTAGCTGATGATTCAATTGTTAAGTCATTGAACAGGTAACGAGTAACTAGATGAGACCTTTCAAAAGGAAATCACACTTCCTTTGTTATCCTAATTTTACTTATTCCAATGATTCCTTCTTGAAAGGTTTTTCTTGTTGAACAAATAAAGTAAATATATGTCTTCAATTTATCCATATAGTGTAGTTGTAATTTTGCCTTAGCAAATAGATGACATGACGACTCTTCTCTTTTTCTCCTTTTCTTGCTTTCTACCATGCTCTATTTTATAGTTGAGGAAAGTGAGATCGCCTGTGCAGAACCAAACTTATAATTATGTAAAAGCCAGAACTGGTTCTGCACGAGACTGCAATTACCAGTTTGGTTCTGCACGAGACTTTAATATGCAACTTCCTCCCTTTCTCCATATTCGACTTTCTCTCTATCAGACCCAAATGGCCAGAAAAGAAACAATGAGACACTCAATTATTTAGAAAATTATATATTTACCTATATCAAAACTCAAAAGGATAACATTGTGATCCCAGCAAGACCAACCTTTTTGATATGTGTGTCTGACAGTGAGTGCTTTTTCAAATACAAATGCTGAAAACCATATATTGACAACATTATCAATCAGAAATGAGCAGTTTACTACATTACTTAAGTTATACCACCATGAGTTTTGGAAATTGTTAAGTAGATTGTAATTGCACAGGCATCTGCCCAGATCTACTTGTTGCTATTAAAGAAAATTATGTAATAAATTTTTGCTTGTCAAAAAAATTATATATTTACAATTATAATTACTCAAACAAATAGACCCAAATAAATTTCAATAACAAATAATCTATCTAATATACTAAAATATAGTTATTGCTCATGTTGCAACAAGTGTTTTATCCATATAATATGTTTATTAAAATATTAAAATACTCATATTACAAGTGTTCTATCTATACCATGTAATTTCTAAAAAATTAAAATATTCTTATTTTCTCATATTCTGACAAGTGTCTATCTATATAATCTAATTTTAAATATTAAAATTTAGAAATATATTGAATTTTCAAAAAATAGACATTATTGTTAAATTTGAATAAAAATTTTGGCTAATTTGATTTTTCTCTTTAAGATTCTGAATGATAATGCGAATTGTATTTTATTTAGATCTTCAATTTTATATTTTTAAGTGTTTTAAATTTAAATATCCAATAAATATTAATTGTTTTTTTTAAAAATTTCTAGTAGAATTTTTATCTTTTGATTTTATACTTAATTTACTTTTTAGTATATAAAAATGGATTTATCTATATTTTTATGAAAAGATGAATTTATTTAATTTTTATCAGTATGAAAAATAGTTTAATGATAATGGGTGACGAAGATGAATTTATTTATTATTTTTTGATAGAAAAAATGACTTTATTAATTTTTTTATCAATATAAAAAACAATTTAATAATAATGACAGACGAAGATCAAAGTGAAGTTAGCATAAAAACATCAACCTAAAAAAAACAAATTAAATTAAAATGAAGTTAGCATCAACCTATATTATATATCAAAAAACATCTTGCAAAACATACACGTGACTCTTAGTCTCCGACCTTTTTTCTTTTTCGCGTGAAGTCCTAGTCTCCTACTTGGTGTTCAAGCATTATCCAGTGTTGTTTGATCATTCTTCTCTTCTGTTGTCTTGTGTTGGAGCAATGTCTGATTATTTCCCCTCGGAAGTGATAGCGGAAATTCTTCGGAGACTCCCCCAAAGTCTCTTGTGAAATTCTTTTGTGTCTGCAAAGCTTGGAAATCCATTATCACAAATAATGCTTTCATCATATCTCATCATCAACATCTCCAAACCAACCCCTCCAATTCCTCCCTCTTCTTCCACCTCCAGTCTTATGGTTCTGTGCGTTTTACTGAGATTGAGGCTGAATACGATTTCTACTCACTCTATTCAGATGATGATGCAACCCATACCCTTCCGGTTTTCAAATTACCATCTGCTTATCCATCCGTCGTCTATGGTGGCTAGAAGGTAGTTGATACTTGCAATGGCCTTGTGTGTTTTGCTGACTATTCAAATTCCGACCTAGTTGTTCTTTGGAACCCTACTATTCACAAATATCTCATTCTTCCTAAACCCCCCTCACCTTAACTCAAAGGACCGCGAATCTGGCTTGTTATGGGTTTGGTTTTGATTCTCCAAACCATGATTTCAAAGTTGTCAAGTTTGTCTCATGCTGCTCATTCTTGGAGATCTACTCTCTTGCTGCTCATTCTTGGAGAATCGTTGCATCCCTTCCATTTGGCATTATTGTTTCCCGTAAAAGCAAGTTTTTGAATGGGGTACTACACTGGCTGGCCTGCACTATATTTAATGGGATGGAGCGTTATTGTATTGTGACGTTTGACATTGTTGAAGAAAAAATTGGAGAACTGATGGTACCTCAGTGTTTATCGTCACTAGCTGAAGGGGAGTTGTCTATTTTAACAGGAGGTAACTTGCTTTCTCTCAAAAGCAGCTATTGTGATGTTTGTTCATTTGAATGTTGTACTGTTTGGGTAATGAAGGAATATGGTGTTATAGAATTATGGACTAAGCTATTTCATTTTGATTCAACAACCTATGATTACATCTTAAGGGTGCTGGCTATTAGGAATAATGTGGAAGTGGTCATAGAATCTTTGGGTCGTGAGATCACTGTTTTCAATCCCACAAAAGCAACATCAGTGAAGAAGATATATAATAGATTGGCTGCTAATATTTTATTTGTGGGTGAACATGTTGAGAGTTTATTTTTAATGAATGAAAAAAATGCAGAAACCTACCTTCCAAATACCTACCTTTCACTTTAATCCTTCATAGTTCATATCCATCAACTTTCTCAGCTCTTCTCTTTTTCCGCCCTGAGCCCTCAACCCCATTATGGAATTTGTCTAGGTTTGGAAAGTTGTTGAAGGGAATTAGCATTTTCTCTCTTGGTAAACAAAGCTAAAGAGTATTTTTTTTTTCAAGATGTAGTAGAAAGATGAAGAGAATTGATATTACCTAAGCGTTTAAAGGAATCACCTTTGGAGGTATCGGGTATCTATTTAGCAAGAAGGAGTTCAATCTCTGTGATTCATAAAAATAGTTCTTCTCTCCATCAAAATTTTTCTTGTATCTTTGAATATAAGATTGTAGTGCAGTAGAATCATGGAATTATATATATCATTTTGATTCAACTAGTTGTCTATTTAATTTGTGGTCTATCCGCATTGTGCTTCCCAGCATTTTGAATGAATTGGTTTCTTAAATAATGCTGTAGGTTCTTATGATTGTCGTCTTTATTTTATATAATGCAATGAAATATTAACTCTGCAATGGTTATCACCTTAAAGACAATGTAAGATTTTTTTATACTTTTTGGCATAACTTGTCTTTGACATTGAGCAATCCAACAACTTTGGTAAGAATCGTGCAATATGAAAAGGCTTAACTCTGCTTTCCATTGGCTTTGTATCTGGAATTTTATGTAAACATTGATAAATAATTCTTTACACATAAAAGGAGCTTTTTAAAAAATTGAGAGAAAGTTTACAAGATAATGCTTACATGTACTATAGTCCATAAATTGCACTTTGTACTCCCTGTTTAAAGCTCAAATAGAATTTAGAAGGTAAACAACAATCAGAATTATTGATCAAGTAAACAGCAATCAGAATCACTAGGACAGAGCTTTCGTCTTTTGAATTGATCAAATCTGACAAAGTCTTAAAGGGGAAAAAACCAAATTTGCAATTTTTACTAGATACTGGAATCCAAATTTCCAAATGTCAGTTAATCCAGGATTATTCTAAGAACAAGGTGAACAAGTGGAGAGATGCTCTTTCTGAAACTGTGAATTTAGCATGACCTCGGTGCATAGAGATGCATGCACTAGATGCTGGTACGAGAGTCATGGTGCAATTACGTAAGGAGTTACGAGTTGCTGGACTGACCCAGAGAGTCCTGCATGGGTTTTAGTCATTAGCTAGTCTCTCCTGTACACCTGTCACGATGCCCTTAGACTTGAGGTCTTCATCATTCCGGCGTTGTAGTTGTCAAACTTTGGTTTAGTCTAACGTTACCCGTAGCAGGGTAGCCATAAGGGCTAAGTACGGGTTTGGTTGATTACCGTGCTGAGGAATATGGTTGGCCAAGATGGAATTTTGCCCCTCATATAAGATGAGAGATATTTAACTGGGCCCCTAGATGAGTCTGTCCAAGGAATGTGTGGCCACACTGGAAATTTGGACTTACTCAAGGAATCGAGAAAGTTGAGGTTTGGATTTTGGATGACTTTCCCATGCCTAATCCATGACCAAAATATCGTAGGACAAAAAGGGATCTAGACAAGGTGGTACTAGGGTTAAGTCGTTTCGGCGATAAACGATAACTCACGTGTTTTGGGTAGTCGGCTTGCTAGAGTCCGCTCTCGACTTGTAAGTCATAGAGATGATTTGCTGCCAACTTCACGTGGGGTCTGCTGGGTCACACACGAGCAGGATCAAGATGCCACATCGGGACACGAATTAGGGTTAATTCGTGGGTCACATAGGTGACACAATTTAGGACATAATTGACTGTCTGGGACACGAAATGTTGTCTTAAATAAATATCTACAGATATATGATATTTAGATTTGTGGGACAAATTTAAATATATATATGATAATTGTTAAATAGATAATTGGATTATGCTATTTACAATTATATTCCTATTTATAATATTAGGGAAATATAAATCAGATAAGTTTCCTAAAAGTTAGGAAATTATTGATTTATTAAATTCACTAATATTAGGGAAAATAGGGTTGAGGTTGGCGCCTATTATAAGCATGTTTTAATTAATAGAAATGTTTTATTAATTAAAAGGTCATGGCTTGAGATTTGAAATTCAAATAGATTTGATCTAGATTTCAAATGATTGGATTAAATATATTAAGGTAATATTTTAATCCAACAATAATAATAATATATATAGGGAATTCGAATTCTAGGTCTAGGATTGGATTTAAATATTAGTGTAATATTTTAATTCAATAAAGACTAGAATTCAAGATTTAAAAGATTGAGTAAAGATATTATGGTAATATCTTAAATCAATATTGTTGGAAATAACAAATTAGTTATAACTACCTAAGAGTTAGGTTTGTTATTTTGATTTATTAAATTCCAACAAAATTAAAGGGACTTGGCGCATGAGGGTAGAATCTTTTAGGAAGATTTGATCTTCCAATTTGATTCTCCAAGATTGCATTTGAATTCAAATTATAATATTAAGGTAATATTATAATTAGGAATTCAAGTCCTAAAATTATGATATTATTGTAATGTCATAATTTAATAATTTGATAATCCTATAATTTAGGGATTCCCTAATTATAATTATCAAAACCCCAAACCCTATATAGAGAGCATAAGTCGACTTTCGAAAAAGATGTCTCTCACACTTGGAATTTTGATTTGGCCTAGCTTATTCACAAGAGCAAAAATCGTTTTTGGCTTTTGGTGAAGAGAGAGAGAAAAAACACAACCCTAGTTTTCCAGAGAGAGAAAGTGGCGCAAACCTAAAAGGAGTTTTAGGGTTTGTGACAAGGTTGTGTGAGATCAAGAATAGGATTCTTGATCATAGGCGCCATCTGTTCTTGGGAGTTCAAGAACTGTTCTTGAATTCAAGAAGACCGTAGATGGAGGTCCCTGATTCACGTGGAGAAGTGAAGGAGGCTAGCACCTAGGCATCTGTAAAACTGTTCGTGTGGATCATCGGCGGAGGGAGCACACTCGGAGTGGACTCCTTAGCATCGTAGAAACAAAAGTCGCCGATTGATTTGGGTAAATCTCTGTTCCTTTTACTGACACAGATTCATATAGCGGATCATTGGGAAGAAATCACTATGCGCATATTCTGGTTTTGTTTTTTTTAAATTTATACCTGTTTCCGCTGCGTTGTGTGCCTGGTGATTTCCCAACACTCACAACTTACGCTTCCTGGAACTCCATAGTGGAATGGTGTTTCTGAGAGGAGGAATTAGACTTTATTAGATATGGTCCGATCTATGATGAGTCAAGCTGATCTTCCACCATCCTTTTGGGGGCATGCTCTAGAAACTGCTGCGTTCACACTTAACCGTGTTCCGTCTAAGGCAGTTGAGAAGACACCATATGAGATATGGACTGGGAAGAGGCCCAGTTTGTCTTACCTGGGGATGTGAAGTTTATGTTAAGCAACAGCCTAACGATAAACTGTCTCCCAAATCTCTAAAGTGTTTGTTTGTGGGATACCCCAAGGAAACAAGGGGGTATTATGTTTACTACTCATCTGACAACAAAGTGTTTGTAGTCAGAAATGGATTCTTTTTAGAAAATGATTTTGTCTCCAAAAGAGACAGTGGGAGTAAGATAGATCTTGAAGAGGTTCAAGATCCATAAGACACTCTAGAGGCGTAGACGGAAACTAGAGAAGAGCCACAAGACGTTGCGGAAGCTCCTCTAGTAGCACAAGGACCACAGAGGTCTGATAGAACACATTCTCAACCTCAAAGATATGGATTTTTGATGACTGAGAACAAGGATGTGTTGCTCATGAAGCGTGGTGAGCCTACCACCTATCAAGAAGCTATTGTGGGTCCCAACTCTGAAAAATGGGTTGAAGCCATGAAGGCAGAGCTGCAATCCATGTACGACAATAAGGTATGGACCTTAGTCGATCCACCTGAAGGTGTAAAAGCCGTAGGGTGCAAGTGGGTTTTCAAAGAGAAAACCGAAGTGGATGGCAACGTTAATGTCTTTAAGGCGAGGCTAGTTGCAAAGGGGTTCACTCAAGGTCATGGTATTGACTATGATGAAACGTTTTCCCCAGTTGCAATGCCCAAGTCCATTAGGATCCTCCTTTCCATAGCCGCATATTATGATTATGAGATATGGCAAATGGATGTCAAAACAGCATTCCTCAATGGAAGGTTGCCCGAAGATGTGTACATGACACAACCTGAGGGGTTTGTATGTCCAGAGGAACCAGAGAAGGTGTGCAAACTTCAGAGATCCATTTATGGATTGAATCAAGCATCACGAAGTTGGAATCATCGTTTTGATGAGGTAGTCAAAGAGTTTGGCTTCTTGCAAAACCCTGATGAGCCTTGTGTTTACAAGAAGGTTAGTGGAAGCATGATTGTGTTCTTGGTGCTTTATGTCGATGACATATTGCTCATTGGAAATGATGTCCCTACCTTGGAGATTGTGAAATCTTGGTTGGGAAAATCATTCTCGATGAAGGACTTAGGAGAAGCTGCTTACATTCTAGGCATCAAGATCTATAGAGATAGATCTCGAAGGCTTCTTGGATTAAGTCAGAGTACATACTTGGATAAGGTACTGAAGCGGTTCAGTATGCAGGATTCCAAGAAGGGATTCATACCGATGAATCATGGTTTAGTCCTGAGCAAGAATCAGTGTCCCAAGACACTTGATGAGCGAGGGCGCATGAGTGGCATCCCTTATGCTTTGGCAATAGGATCCATCAGGTATGTCATGTTGTGTACTCGATCAGATGTGTCGTTTGCCCTGAATATGACGAGCCGGTTCCAACAAGACCCTGGTGAGGATCATTGGACCGCTGTCAAAAACATCCTTAAGTACTTGAGAAGGACTAAGGATGAATTCTTGGTTTATGGTGGAACTGATGAAGAGCTATGTGTAATTGGTTACACAGATGCCAGTTTCCAAACCGACCCAGATGATTTTAAATCGCAGTCTGGATACGTGTTTCTCCTGAACGGTGGCAGCGTGAGTTGGAAAGGTTCCAAGCAGAGCACGATTGCTGATTCTACAATGAAGGTTGAGTATATAGCGGTATCAAAGCTTGTTTGAAGGAGTTCTGCCGTAGAGGGGGTTCTCGCAGTGTGACCTGTGACGAAGTGTTGACTCTTACCCCTTGCGGTCCCGGTGATAGGGTTGGTCTCGTGGAGACGCAGACCGTAAAACTAGTGTCTGAGGTGCGCTTGGTGGTCACCCTGTGGAGACAGGAACGACACCAGGTGGGATTTGATCCCCACTGTTTTCCAACAGTGGTATCAAAAGATCAAACATATACTCAGACGTTATCACCTTGTTAGAGAGATGATTGACAGAGGTGATGTCAAGATATGTAAAGTAGCATGCGAGGATAATGTTGCCGATCCTCTTACGAAACCTCTTGCGCGGGTCATACATGAACGCCATGTAACGTCGATGGGGATTAGATGCATTGATCAGTGTACCTAGTGTAGGAACAGTTTGATTGATGATTGTACCTAGTGCAAGTGGGAGTTTGATGGAGATTGTGCCCTAGGGCCAATCGTTTTATATGTATGAACATATTGTTTGACTGATTTATGGATGATAAATTATGTCGTTATCATATTATTAGCATGTTTACTATGATAACAATCCTTGATTAATTATGTGATAATTATTCTAAACTGTCCCTGGTCGATTATTCACGTGGGAACGTGAATGAACTAAGACCAGCATGACTTCGGTGTATAGAGATACACGCATGTGATGCTTCACGAGAGTCATGGTGCAATTATGTAATGGGTTACAAGTTTTTGGACCGACCCGGAGAGTCCTGCATGGGTTTAATCATGAGCTAGTCTCTCCTGTACACCTGTTACGATGCCCTTAGACCTGAGGTCTTGACTATTCCGGCGTTGTAGATGATGAACTTTGGCCTAGTCCAACGTTGCCCGTAACAGGGTAGCCATACAGGCTAGGTACGGGTTTAGTTGTTTGCCGTGCAGAGGAATGTGGTTGACCAAGAAGGAATTTTGTCCCTCATTAAGTTGAGAGATATTTGACTGGGCCCCTCGATGAGTCTGTCCAAGGAATGTGTGACCACAAAGGGTAATGAGACTAACTCAAGGAATCGAGAAAGTTATGGTTTGGATTACAAGGATGATTTTCCCATGCCTCATCCATGACCGAGATATCGTGTGACAATAGGGATTATGACAAGGTGGTACTAAGGTTAAGTCATTTATGTTAAAACGATAACTCACATGTTTTGGGTAGTCGTGATGGCTTGCTAGAGTCCTCTCTCGACTTGTGAGTCATAGAGATGGCTTGCTGCCAATTTCACATGAGGACTGCTGGGTCACACATGAGCAGGATCAAGATACTGTAATGGGACACGAATTAGGGTTTAATTCGTGAGTCACTTTAGTGACACAATTTAAGACATAGTTGAATGTCTTAGGACATGAAATCTTGTATTAAATAAAATCTACATTTGTGATATTTAAATTTGTTAGACAAGTTCAAATATATTAATTGTTAAATAGTTAATTTGATTAATCTATTTACAATTGAATTCTTGTTTAAAATATTAGGAGATTATGAATTGACTAAGTCTCCTAAGAGTTAGGGGATTATTGATTTATTAAATTCTCTAATATTGGATAACAAGATGAGGAGGTGGCGCCTCACTCTTGAATTAATTAATGAAATATGATTTTGTTAATTTGAATTCAAGATTTAAATTTGAATTCAACATTCAAATTTGAATTAAGATATTAGGGTAATATTTTAATTCAATTTGTTAAGGATATTAATAAGTTGGTTATAACTTCCTAAGAGATAGGATTGTTTTCTTATTTATGAAATTCCGATAAAGATAACAAGGAGGGTGGCACATTCTTGGAGAATCAAATGCAAGATTTGATCTTGCATTTTGAATTTCAAGAATGCATTTTGAATTTTAAGTTAAGATATTAATGTAATATTTTAATTAGGAATTCAAATCCTCTTGACTCATTCCAACCAATGGGAAGTGTGCTTTCAAGATTTGGATATCAAGATATGATCTTGAAATTTAAATTAAGATTTCCTTTTAATCTTGAATTATAATATTAATGTAATTTTATAATCAAAATTTGGTGATTCCCTAAATTCTGGAGTGGGACTCTATAAAAGCCCACACAAGTCGCATAACCCTAGATGATGAAGAGGGAAAAGTCGCCTATCAAGTGTGAGAGGAAAAATTCGACCTAACCCTAATCCTAGGGCTAAGAGGCGATTTGGGTGTGAGAGAAAGAGAGAGAGGCGCCAAGAAAGTGGTTCTTGGTAGTGTGCTCATCTCTTGAGTTTTGTTTTGTGCGCCACTTTGGTTCTTGAATACTTCAAGAAGTGTTCTTGAAGTATCAAGATTTGTAGATTAGGTCCCATAATCTCTTGGAGAAGAGATTGGAGGCGAGCACCTGAGTATCTTCCAAACTGTTCGTGTGGATCACCGGCAGAGGAAGGACACGAGTCTGTGGACTTCTTGGAATTGCGATTTTCAAAGCAACCATCTGATTTAGGTAAACGTCTTTTCTTTCTGGTATAAACACAAGTAGTGGATCCTTTGGAGGAGATTATAAAATTTTAATTTTACCTTTTCCACTTCGTTTTGCACCATAACCTCCAACACTCTTAAAGTTGGAAAGGGCTCGATGACAGTGATGAAAGGGAAGCCAAGCGCCAGGCTATATTATCTTCAGGGGACTGTAATTGGGGGTGAGGTGTTTCCAACATTTATCAAGTGGAAGACAAAGGTAGAGAAACAAACAGGAAGGAAAGTGAGTTGCCTTAGGACTGATAATGGGTTGCAATGCTGCAATAAGGAGTTCAATGGGTTTTGCAACAGGGAAGGCATTGTAATACACCGCACGTGCACAGGAGCGCCACTGCAGACTAGTGTTGCAGAACAGATGAACAGGACGCTCTGTGAGAAAGCACGGAGCATGGTCTCACATGCAGGTGTGAGCAAGGACTTTTGGGCTGAGGCGATCAATACTGCTTGTTATTTGGTAAATAGATCGTCATCCATGGAAATCGGGAATAAAACTCCTTTCGAGGTATGGTCCGGATCGTCTGTTGATTACAAGCACTTGAGAATGTTTGGGTGCCCAGCGTATGCTCAAGTGAAGGATGGCAAGTTTGAGCAGAGGGCAAGGAGGTACATATTTATAGGATATGCAACTGGAGTGAGTGGATACACGTTGTGGTGCATGGATCCTAAGTCTTTAGGGATATTGATCAGCAGGGATGTAACTTTCAATGAGTATGTTTCGTTGGACAAGCGAGAGGGGAAGGCGATAGCCAAGTTAGATCTCGGTGTGGGGGACCAAATGGAGCTAGTGATCGATAATGCTCCGAGCGCTCAGCCTAGTACCACTGAAGGGGAGCAGGTGCGAGACCTTTCTCATAACACTGAGGTCTTAGAGGCACGGGAACAGATCGACGAGGATTTTGATATGAAGGATTTTGGAGAGCTAAGGAAGATTGCTTCTCATGTCAGGCTATCAAGGGATCTTCTGCCGAAGTCAACAAGGGAGTTGGAGCAAGTATCAAGGGTTCAATACTTGAGCGCTGTGAATAGTGTTATGGACGTCATGGTAAAGGGTACGATGAAGGTTAGTTTAACCTTCGACAGGGCTAGCTTGGGGAGACCGCCCTCAGGGCGATCGATAGTTGGCGTGGACAGTACCAGGTGATACTAGGATGCTCGGGGGTGAGCGGCAAGGCAAGGAAGTGTTCGTGTTGAAGAAGGGAGTTCAAGTCTAGGGGAAGATTTGTAGTCTTCTAGGAGACATGTACGGGAATTCAAGTCAAGGGGAATATTTGTAAAGATTGTAATCTTAGTTGTTAAGATTTGGGATATCTTTGATAATCTTTTAAGGTGACTTGTATTTCAGTTAGTTAATATATTTTGGGATAGAATTCTTAGTGGCTAAGGAATTAATTACTTGGGCCTATTGGGCTTAGGTTAAGTAATCCTTGTGAATCTAGGGTTTGGGATGGCTATAAATAGACTAGTAGCTAATGGTGGAGGTAAGACTTGAGAGGTGAATCATTTGTCAGGTTATTATAAACTCTTATTCTTTATAGTGAAATTCCTTGTTCTTGACAAAAATTTTAGAAATCTTCTGTTTAATAACTAATTTTAAAATTTGTTTTAAAAATTTAAGAAACAGTAAAACTTGTTTAGAAACTTTGTTTGAAGGTATTACTCAACAAAGTAAATTAATTAGTTGTTGATCGAGGATGAATTAGGGACTTAACTCCATGAAAACTTATTCTTGGCTACTTGCAGACAAAACTAAATGAAAATTTTCTCCATAAGGACCTAAACAAATTAATTTTAATTATGCCACCACATCTTTTTGAAAACAAGTTTTTAAAGTTCAGAATAAGTTTAGATATTTTTCTATTTTTTTTTTAGTTTTAAAAATAATATTTAATTTTAGATTTTAAAATCAGATTTGGGAAAATAGGCTATCAAACAGATTTTTCTTTTGTTTTAGTGTTTTTGAAAATAAAATATATATTTTGAAATGCTGGAATCAAACACGCTTTGATATTTCACTGTTTTTTCCAAAGTTTTTAAAACTGGATCGGACAATGAACCAGCTGAAGTAGCGGTTCTAGATTCAATGGTTCAACCGGAGTGTGACCGTTTTTAAATTAATTAATTAATAAATAATAGACAACAAAATAGTGTGGCTTAGTGATTCTTCACTTGGTCCCTTAACCATGTAGTGAAGGTTGAAATCCCACCTAAAAAGACTCTGTATTTCCTATTAAGTTGTTCAAGGATTGGGTTAAGATGGGTTTAAGGCGGTTTATTCATGTTTACTATTTCATTTGATAGGTTGAGTTAGATTGATTGGATTGAGTTAAAAAAAATAGTCGACTTAATCCAAATTAAACAGTGGCGGGTTAGGTTGGCAAGTAGGCTTATACTATTTTTTTATTTTTCATATATATTTTTAAAACTTGGTCCTCTTAAAGTTTTTTCCTTCAATTTAATCCTTCACAATTTGTTTTTGATGGACTAAATTGAAAATAAAAAATTATGAAAGGACCAAATTATAAAAATAATAATATTTGAGATATCGAAATATTTTTCAACTAAATAGAAAATAAATTCTAGCTTTTACTTTTCACTTTACTGATGAGTTGTTTTGGATTGAGGGATTTAAAATCTTGAAACTCGTAACCTCAATCATAACGGGCTCAAGTTATTTTAACCCAACCCAGAGCAATTGAACAGCCCTATGTGCTATTGGAGGCAATCATGTTGAAAGCAGTGTCGTTCACTAAATATAATGTAGAGACATCTCTGAGATAGGATTCGAACTTGAATTCACAAGACCAGCTTTTTCCACTAAATTCAACTATTGTTGGTACGGAATTATCAAATATAATGATTTATTTATATATAAATTAAAAATCATTATTAAAAGAAATGTCTATCTTTTTCCCGTTAGAGGTTGTTAAAAAGAGCTATCTCACATCCCTAATTAATGTTAGGCCTTTGTTTCAAAATTTGTCTATGATCTCATTCACGTATTAAAAACTAGGTCAAAATCTTATTATGAGGCCAATTTCATTTTGGTCCTCAGTGTAATACCCGTAATAATTTTTCTGAAATTATTAATAAGTGGAAAGTTTTAATTTCAGGATTAATCAGGAACCAAGAAGCACAATATACGGAAGTGGAGAGTCCTACTGTAAATATGTGGATAATTACTTAATTAGAATTATTAGAAAAAAGAGGGACTATAAACTGCGAAATTTAAAAGTTGCTTTAATTAAAGGAAAATTTAAGGAATGCACGGAAGAAGCTTAGGAAGTAATCATGAAACGTGGAGGGACTTAATTGTGAAATAAATTATATTGAAAGAGTACTTTAGTAAGGAATTAGAAAGATTGTGGTGAAGAAATGAAATTTTCCGCAAAGTGATTAATTGGAATATAAATTGGGATGATCAAGATATCCCATCAAGATATTTCATTGCTTCTTCTGGAGTTCATTTTCACAGCAAACTAATTAATTTCCGATACATGTATTATTGTAGAAACAATGCAGCTCATTTCATTATTAATGTGAAAGTTTGCATATATTAAGACTCACAAAAGACTAGGTCCCAAAAGACAAAAAAGACAAAATATGAAGACTCACAAAAGTCATCAAGTCAATAAAATTGAGGTCGATTGTAGGGACGTGCATTTATTTCTTGATGACTTTTCGAAACATTAACGTGCGTTGTTAATGTGTTTTATGATCACTGACCTTACTAACCTTGATTTCATTTACATACATACAAGGGTTCTGCTCCTTCTTCATTCATAGCCATTACCAGTTATACCATTCTGTTTGTGCAAATATGAGTGTTGCTGTTTCTTCTTCCTCTAAGTTTGCCAGAAAGTATGATGTGTTCATCAGCTCGAACAGTGAAGACAGTACTTGTTCCAACTTCATCAGCCATCTTCATAGTGCTCTACGCAAAAAGGTCATAAAAACCTACATAGATAACAGGCTTCAACAAGGACATGACATCTCAAAATCACACATCCAAGCAATTCAAGATTCAAGAATATCTGTATTGGTGTTTTCAGAGAACTATGCCACCTCTAAATGGTGTTTGGATGAGTTGCTCCAAATCCTTCATTGCAGAAAATATATGGATCAGATTGTGATACCTGTCTTCTATAAAGTACACCCATCACATGTTCTCAAGCAACAAAAAGGGTCTTACAACCAGGACAAGGTGAACAAATGGAGAGATGCACTTCTTGAAACTGCCAATTTAGTTGGTTGGGATTCTCAAGCTTATAGGTAACAGTTCATTCTTTTGAAATGATTAATTACTGAACCTTGACACTAATCTTCAAACTTAAGTACAGAGATATTTTATCCATGATTTCTTAATATAGAGAAATGTGGTACATACTCCAGTGGATTCAAAATCCTTCATATGTTAAATTTTTGTTATAATTTTATTTAATTGTTCCAATAGTACATATCCTAATCTCTATTCATTTAATGATACTTTATTTCTGTTTTCTTTATTCTTGTTAACATCTTAGAGAGGAATCGGAACTCATTCAAATCATCATCAATGATGTTATCCAAAAACTGAACCCTTGTCATCCTAGTGTGTTTGATGGACTGGTTGGAATTGATGAACAATGTGAGTGTATTCAATTGTTACTGAAAAAAGCCCCAATAATTGGACTTTGGGGCATGGGTGGCATTGGTAAGACAACCATGGCCAGAGTTGTATATCAAAAACTATACACCCAATATGACAGTTGTTGTTTCTTGAAAAATTTAAGAGAACAATCAGAAATGTATGGATTGAAATATGTACGTGATGTACTTTTCTCTGAGCTTAAAATGGGAAAAAACACCACAACTGAAGTTGCCAAGAGAAAGCTTAGTAATAAAAAAGTTCTCATTGTGCTTGATGACATCAATAGTTCACTGCAATTACAATATATGGATCAAGAACTTAATTGCTTGGGACCACATAGTAGAGTCATCATAACAACAAGAAACAGAGATTTGCTTATTGGAAGAGTTAATGAAATTTACGAGGTCAAAGCATTGAACCATCAAGCATCATTAAAACTTTTCAACATTAATGCCTTCAACAAAGAAAACTCGAATAAGGGATATAAAGAACTCTCAAAAAGGGTCATTGAGCTTGTCCAAGGCCTTCCTTTAGCTTTAATTGTCTATGGTTCATTTCTTCATTCTAAAACTCAAGAGGAATGGGAAAGTGCATTGAAGAAATTTGGAAAGTCGCCCTTTGGAATTATTCTAGATGTACTGAAGTTGAGTTTTAATGGATTAGATCATGAAGAGAAGGAAATATTTCTTGATATTGCATGCTTTTTCAAGGGAGAAACCAAAGAATATGTAAGAACACTCTTAGATAGCTTTGGTTTCAGTGCAATCATTGGTTTAAGAAACCTAGTTGATAGGGCTTTTATAACTATTGAAAACAATATTGTAAGGATGCCTGATTTAATACAAAAAATGGCTTGGGAAATTATTTATCGAGAGTCTCTTCGTGAACTTGGACAACGTAGCCGATTATGGGATCCTGAAGATGTTTGTTATGTCTTGCATAATAACATGGTAAGACAGATATTTTCTTCCTATCCTTTTAATTTCTTCTCTTTTCATTTTTTGAAGAAATTTCAAACTTTATTAATTTAATGTTATTTTGATTTCATTTTTATGTTAGGGAACTGATGCAGTTAAAGGCATTGTACTGGATGTATCTCAAGTTGAAGATATATACTTGATGCCCACCACTTTTAGATATATGCAACGTTTGAGATTTCTCAAATTTTATTATACTTCATCAAACAAGAGGTCCAATGTGAAACTTCCTTCTGGACTTGAGTCACTTCCTGACAATCTAACTTATTTTCATTGGGATGGATATCCTTTGATGTCTCTGCCATCTGAGTTTTGTGCGGACAAACTTGTTGAATTTCATATGGAAGGAAGCCATGTTAAATTCCTTTGGAATGGAATACAGGTATTTATATACTAATATATGTTTTAGTTTTCAACTTCATTAAAATATTAAGGCCTCCCCATGTAATTTCCATTCTTCGATCTTTTACACTGTTGCAGGATTTGTTCAATCTGAGGAAAGTGTATCTCATTGACTCCAAACTATTGATTGAGCTGCCAGATTTTTCCAGAGCTCCTAAGCTTGAAATTATAGACCTTTCTTATTGTGAAAGTTTGAGTAGTGTTCATCCATCCATCTTCTATCTTCCCATGCTTGCTTCTTTGAATTTAGAAGGATGCAAAGGATTAAGAAGTCTGCAAAGTGAGATTCATTTAAAATCCTTGACAGACCTTCATGTTGCTAACTGCTTCAATCTCGAGGATTTCTCATTGTCATCTCAGAAAGTTGTAAGTTTAGATCATCAAACAAGTAAAATGACTGAAAATTTGCATTCTTTAAAGTTGAATGGCTATTTCTCAATGGTTCAACACTAAAGAGTACTCCCACAGTTACGTTGAGCTACACATCCTTTTTGATTCTTTACATTTGTTAGAAGAAACTATCTTAGATCATAGCTTTTATGAACAACAGTGTTGTACTATTCATAATTCTTTTTTCCAACAAGTACTACATACCTCAAACACTTCAACTTTGTTTCTTTGTCTCACTTAAGTATGTTAATTACTCCACTGCTAAATTTATTTTAGTATTTGTGAAGTACGTCTGATACTAAAATTAGTGAGAGAGAATATGAAAATTTTTTTAGCAAGGTTGATGACTTAGTCACTCTTTTACAGGTGCTTCCAAGTTTGACAAGTATGAACCTTCGTGGCTGCACAAGTCTAACGATTTTGCCAGAATTTGTAGGGATCCCAAATCTTAAAAGACTAGATCTTGAAGGGTGCACGGGATTGTTACAGCTTCCTCAATCTCTGTCAATTTGTACAGAGCTTGAATTTTTGAATTTGAGAAACTGCATTAGTCTTGTCAGTATCCCAAACAGCTTATTTGGATTAACTTGTCTTGAATTTCTAAATCTTGCTGGCTGCTCAAAACTTCCACAATGCTTAGACTTTGACAATTGGAGGAGCTCACTAGAAATGAGAGTGTATAACTTGTTCCATTATTATGGGAAGAACAAGAAGTTTAGGTTTTGGTAGTCTTAGTTGCCTGATGGAATCAATAACTTGTTGAAATTAATCGGAGCTTTAAATAATGTTGTTTATTTTGTGTTCAGGAATCACAAATGGCTTGTATGAGTTGTACCATAGTATTTTGATAACTCTTTCTATTTTTACTTTCTTATTCTCTCATACTCTGCTCTTATTTATCATATATAGGCAAAATAAATATTTTGGTCCTTTTATTTTATTTGAAGTTTCAAAATTGTTTTGTCTTGTGTTCTTTTTCAAGTCTCAAGGGCTCTATTTTTTGTCAGAGCTTGTACTCTTCTTAGAACCTCAGAGGCCTCAAAAATAGCATCAATCAAGGACGAACTGAAAATAAATCTTGAACTTTCTGCAAATTTACCAGCCCTCTGAACTTGGTCTGGTTATGAAATTTGGATTCCTTTAGTCATGGTTGTCATAGGAAGAGGACAACAAAAGTTAACATCAATCTGAGGTTTATCCATGACATCGAAAGATAGGTCAGATCAAGGACTACTAGACTACAAAATCCTTAACCTGCTACCTAAGTTTTCATTAATGGTGAACTGCTCATACAAATAATAAAACTTACTCAGTCCAAAAAGGATTGTGTGCATGTCCATGTGCCAAGTTGATAATGTTATAAGGAATTCCTGAAGGCGTATTCCGTGCAGGCAGCAATCTGTCTGCAATATCTCTAGCCTTCTCAAGGAACACTTTCTCCCCTGAAAGATCATAAGCACTGAGATATGACTCCAGATTTTGGTGGAGAGACCAAAAATAGACAAGATTAGAAACATAAAATCAGTTGTCAAACTTATATTACAGGTTCAAATTAAGCGCATAAAAGAATTGTTGACAGCGAAAGAATATCAACTGCAAAATAAACCTTATAAAGCAACCATATAGTTGTTTCAAAAACGCTAGCTTCATAATCCTTGTTAGAATCCTTGCTGCTAATATTTTGTTTTGAAGCGTATTTCAGGTTAATTATATTTGATCGATTTGACACACATCAAATTTTGGTGCCATTGTCGAGGACTAGCTATTTTGAGTTTTGAAAATTGAAAGAACCACTCAAGCACTAAGGAAAGCAACCAAACATAGTTCAGTCCTTCTTTCCTTTCATTTTGGACAGAGCATTTGTGGGACAATGTATGGGCATGTGAACAATTCAAATTGGAACATGCAGAAAAAATGAACTCACCATTGTCCATTGAACTTGTATTGTATTCACCACTAATTATCTAATTCTATATTGTTACAAATTAAAATGAAGTCATAGTCTACTTTGGAATGTTGATAAGAATAGAAATTGAAAAGTGGATGAAGAAATACACACACACACACATACATACATACATACATACATACATACATACATACCTATAAAGCAATCACAGAAATAGCTGAAGTCCTTTTGGAAATAAGCAAAATGGGAAGTAAAGAAACAAATAATGGATGAATGAGTATTAATGAAATTCCCATTAAAGAGTAGGGAAAGTATACATCGAGAGCCCTATTGGAGTGAGGGTTAGACTCCAAGACAAAGTCTTACAATACATATTATTCATCATATACCATATTCTCATTCATTCCTTGTTCTATTATTTATGAAGGATAAGCAGAATCTATAACAAACTATGGCTAAAACGTTCAGCCCACAAACTGTTGCAGAATTTGCTTCTTTTTCAATCATATCACCTTTCCTTTCATTCTGCTTGTCATTTTGTTTGTTAAGGGAAGGAGGATTGATTTGATTGAGATTAGTTTGAGAATGAGGTTGTACTTGTTTCTCATCTGGCTTCTCATCATCATCATCATCATCATCATCATCATCATCATCATCATCATCATGACATGTGTTGGATTCTGATATTTGTTGAATGATACAGTCAAATTGTGAGGCATATATAGGACACACTCCACATTTTGCTCCTAGTATAGCTTGGCCAGATGATTCACATACATAATAACAACCAATCTCATCATATTTTCTTCCTCCGTCATCATCTTTCCCTGCTATCTTCCTTAATGGTACAAACCACATATACACAAAATCCCTAACCCAGTTCGATAAATCGCCAAACACTCGATTGCTGAACGCGTGAGCACCATCTTCAAAGTTGAAATAGAAGCAAATTCTGCAGCCACTTGCCAACGGAGGAAGAATGCCACAAACAACGAAACCCAACAATTTGTCATCACTAGTTGAATCAAGTTCAATTTTAAAGGAATCCCCTGCTGTCTCCTTATATGTGAACCACCTTGGAATTGAGATTGTAGGGTGACAAGCCTCATGTTCAGGATCAGAAAAATTGCTACGTATTGCTCTTATAAGTGACAAGCAAGTACACTGCATAACTTGTTCCTCTTTCAAACTCCCACTCTCTTTGAATGATAAGAAGAGTTTTTTTATAGGGAAGTACTGTCTTCAACTTTGGGCAAATTGAGCACCAATATGAAAACATAAGATGGAAACTTCAACATAAGATACTCAAAATAAGGTCAAAGGGTCATTTTAGTACTAAATATATGTCTTCATGTTCATTATTGTCCTATATGTTTCAAAATGTTCAAATTGGTCCTAAATGTTGGCAAAATGTTTCATTGTGGTCCCAAATCTATTGAATTTGGTCATATTTCTCTCCTCTCTTATTTCAAGTTCAAAGAATTTAAGAGTTACTTGAAACGAGATAAATATGACCATTTCAATGGTTTGGGACCAAAATGGAACACTTCGCCAACATTTAGGACCAATTTGAACATTTTGAAACATAAAGGACCAAAATGAACATTAAGACATACATTTAGGACCAAAATGGCCCTTTGGCCTAATGCAAACTTTCAGGTCCCGTCCAAATTGAGTATATGCCTCGTCTGCTTTGGGAGTGACGGATTTTTAGTAAAAAATTGATTTTGATGTTGTCATTGTTATGCTTGCTTGTCGTGAAATCAATAACTTGTTGGTTGAAAATAGTTTATTTTGTGTTGAGGAATCACATATATATGGCCTGCAACATTTGGATAACTCTTTCTATTTTTAATTTCTTATTCTCTCATATATATACTACTCTACCCTTATTTATTATATATAGGCATAATAAATACTTTGGTCCTTCAACTTTGTTTAAAGTTCTTAATGGGATAAAATTTGTAAATACCCCTTCTGTAAAATAGTGCTATGATTATCTATTTTTTTATCTATATTTTATAAAGTATTTTCTTATTATTATAAGCGTTATATTATTTTAAATTAAATAAATTTATCAGATGTTTTGATAAATACAAAAATTCTCACATTTATATAAATATAAATATCTTTGTTAATGAGAATTATGTTGACCTAAATCAGAAGATTCTGTGTTAATCTATCTAAGAAAGGAAATATATCTTGATTAATTCCTTATCCTTAATTATAGATATGGTCAAGGAACTGTTTAGGAAAGTTTTTATATACGGCGCTAATTATCATATCTTAATCAAATCAAGCGCTGATCTTGGGTTATATCATTAACTATGTCTTACTAACATTAAGTAATTATAATATGACAGTTAGAGATCATATCAGATGCTAAATCTAAATTAGGAAACTATC
The DNA here is from genome assembly GCA_003254925.1 of Chamaecrista fasciculata. Classification (NCBI taxonomy): domain Eukaryota; kingdom Viridiplantae; phylum Streptophyta; class Magnoliopsida; order Fabales; family Fabaceae; genus Chamaecrista; species Chamaecrista fasciculata. The sequence goes on from QANZ01017797.1 coordinate 318,422, forward strand.
TCTAATTTATTTCCTATCCGCACGTCAGGAACTCGAATAAGGAAAGATTTCAATCTTCACCATAAGATGGAAACTTCACCATAAGATACTCAAAATAAGGTCAAAGGGTCATTTTAGTACTAAATATATGTCTTCATATTCATTTTTGTACTTTATGTTTCAAAATGTTCAAATTGTTCCTAAATGTTGGCAAAATGTTTCATTGTGGTCCCAAATCTATTGAATTTGGTCATATTTCTCTCCTCTCTTATTTGAAGTTCAAAGAATTTGTTAAGAGTTACTTGGAGCTCTAAATTTGTTGCATTTGAAACTGAAACGAGAGAGATATGATCAAGTTCGTTTGTTTGACCGTGAAACGTAGGTCTATTTTTGGGACCGATTTGACCTCGTTAGTTGATGGTTCCAACTGGATTGAAAAAGTACTCTTTGAGAGCAATACGTAGTTCTAAACTCGTTATATTCGAACTTGAAACGAGATAAATATGACCATATTCAATGGTTTGGGACCAAAATGGAACACTTGGCCAACATTTAGGACCAATTTGAACATTTTGAAACATAAAGGACCAAAATGAACATTAAGACATACATTTAGGACCAAAATGACCCTTTGGCCTAATGCAAACTTTCAGGTCCCGTCCAAATTGAGTATATGCCTCGTCTGCTTTGGGAGTGACGGATTTTTAGTAAAACATTGAGTTTGATGTTGTCATTGTTATGCTAGCTTGTCGTGAAATCAATAACTTGTTGCTTGAAAATAGTTTATTTTGTGTTGAGGAATCACATACATATGGCCTGCAACATAGTATTTGGATAACTCTTTCTATTTTTAATTTCTTATTCTCTCATATATATACTACTCTACCCTTATTTATTATATATAGGCATAATAAATACTTTGGTCCTTCAACTTTGTTTAAAGTTCTTGTTGGGATAAAATTTGTATATACCCCTTCTGTAAAATAGTGCTATGATTATCTATTTTTTTATCTATATTTTATAAAGTATTTTCTTATTATTTTAAGCGTTATATTATTTTAAATTAAATAAATTTATCAGATCTTTTGATAAATACAAAAATTCTCACATTTATATAAATATAAGGGTAAGTTGCAATTTGGTACCCTGTTGTTAGGGGCGGTTCCCCTTTGGTACCCTGAAACAAAAATTTTTGCATTGTGGTACCCTGTGGTTTGCTCCGTTAGCGATTTGGTCCCCTGAGGTTTTTTTCTGTTAGGATTTAACGGCAAATGTATGTTAAAATGTCAAAAATCTCCCAAAAAGTCTTCTCTTATGCGTTTAAGTCCTTTCCCTTTTACAAAAGTACACATATGCATCCTCTCGCCCAGGTTCGAAACCCAACTGGAACAAAAGTGGTGTTTCACAATTTTTTTTTAAAAACAAAAACTGCTGGACCAAAACTAAAATATCACAAAACTAAAAGGACCAAAAACATAATTTTAGCGAAAGGTCATCTTCAAACTCTGAGCCAACCCGACTCTCACCAAAACGGACGACTCTGACCAAAACGGAAACGCCGACTTCTGGCGTCGTTTACAGCAATTGAAACACCGATCAACATCGATTCGGTTTGAGGAAAAGATCTGTGAAATCGAATTTACAAAACGAGACCAAAACAAGAACGAATCAAAAACTCAAAAATTTTTTAAGCTTAACCCAATCATATCGACTTGGACCAAAATGGCGTTTTCACAAGATTTATTGTTTCAAAATGATCTCCAAGAACCAAAAAGAAAATCCATAAACTCACTCATCAAAACGAACTCAAACAAAATCGGATCGAAGCTCAAAAAAAATTTCCGAAGAACACCGTTGATGGCTTTTCCTTGTTGGTGTCTTTTATGTTGGAGTTTCAGAAATCGAATTTCGCTCAATATTTCAGTGTAGGTATGCACAATAAATTCCAGATAACAAAACGCACAAATCAAATCTAATTTTACATCCAAACGAAAATCTGACAACAAAACAGGATGCAGAAAACGTTGTTGAGAAGTTTTGTGTAAAAAGAGAAAATTACAGAACAAGGACAGTCAAAACTACAAATCCACCGCTATTCTCCAAAATCTTCTTTCCTTTCTCTCAATCCAATCAGAGTTGAAGAAATTGTCGGTGAAGGAAGAAGAATTTGGCGGATGAAGATGATGAAGAAGAAGATCGGCGAGATTGAGAGGGAGAGGGATGTGTTTTTGGGTAAATTTAAGTATAATCTTATTTTATTTCTTTTTCTTACGTTTTGATCCTATTATAAAAAAAAGGACCTTAATATAAGAAAATAAAATTTTTGGTGGATAAAAGTTTATTTTTTTTCTTTTTCTCAACGGAAAAATGGATAAAAAACTTTCGAGGGACCAATTATGCCAAATTTTGGAAAATTGAGGAAGCAATTGAATTCCTTAGTTTTGAACTTTGATTCCTTAGAGTATGAAGAAATTGGTTGTTGATGATGTTGATTTTGTTGCTCAGAGGGTTTTTGATTTGTAGGGTTTATTTTGGAAAAATTTGGGGGTTTTGATTTGTTTGTAGTGTACTTGAATGAAAATTGTAGTTGAATATAGGGATTTTTTTGATAAATCATAGACGCTCATTTATCTTTTGAGGTTTTAAGGACTAATTTGATAAAGATCATAAACTTTTGGAATTAAAGTGTAATTAAATCAGGACCTATTCAAAAGAAATCTTATGAAAAGGAGAAAATTCTATAATATTAGAATTCTAAAGACCCTTTTATAATTAATTCTTTATGTTTTGATCCCTTTTAGTAAAGGGAAAGGACTTAAACGCATAAGAGAAGACTTGTTGGGAGATTTTTGACATTTTCACGTACATTTGTCGTTAAATCCTAACAGAAAAAAACCTCAGGGGACCAAACTGCTAACGGAGCAAACCACGGGGTACCACAATGCAAAAATTTTTCTTTCAGGGTACCAAAGGGGAACCGCCCCTAACCACAATGTATCAAATTACAATTTACCCTAAATATAAATATCTTTGTTAATGAGAATTATGTTGAGCTAAATCAGAAGATTCTGTGTTAATCTATCTAAGAAAGGAAATATATCTTGATTAATTCCTTATCCTTAATTATAGATATGGTCAAGGAACTGTTTAGGAAAGTTTTTATATATGGCGCTAATTATCATATCTTAATCAAATCAAGCGCTGATCTTGGGTTATATCATTAACTATGTCTTACTAACATTAAGTAATTATAATAAGACCGTTAGAGATCATATCAGATGCTAAATCTAAATTAGGAAACTATCTCTAATTTATTTCCTATCTGCACGTCAGGAACTCGAATAAGGAAAGATTTCAATCTTCATCATTCTCACTTTGCGGATTGTTGCTCAACGACTATATTTCATAATTATTAGATGAACAAAGTGGGAATGACGTTAAGGACTTTGAAGAAGGCCAAGGAAATCGAATTTCATGAAGATTACACTGTTCCTAGTTGTTGCAAAATTCAAGTCTGGAAAAACATTCCTTATCAATCTGCTTTGCTGCTCGAGTATAAAAGCTGATAAATTCGAAATCTTGAAGATACTAGACTGTGTGTTGTGCTGAAAGGATATTATTAGAAGTTGCTTAGTGCTATCTCTTTATGAGAAATCCTTTTTGGATTATTTTAGTCTTAGTGACTTTCACTTTGAGTGAACCTATCTCTTTGTGAGAAAACCCCTTCTATACTTCTTGAAACTGTCTGATTCGTTCGTATACCTCCTAGTGGTAATAGGTTGCCTACCCTCGGTTGTTATGAAACCCTAGTGGTGATCCGTGAGTGGTTGCACTGTAAGATGAGTTGCGTTTTGGAACCTTATTGTTACCTGTGAGGAACTTGTTGGTTTGGAAAACTGTAAAAGTGATACTTGTGAAACCTTAGGGTGATCCGTAAGTGGTTGAGTGCCAAATTTTATTTTGGTTAGTTTGCCCATTAATAATATAAAATCTCTTACTTTGTGTTTGGGGACTGGATGTAGGCTTAAGAGAAAATCCTTTGTTGTGGACTAGTATCTTATTCTGAACCAGTATAAATCTGTTGTGTTGTTCTTCCTTCCTTTAACTCCTTTATATTCCGCATTTATCTTTTATGAGTTAAGGAACTGTTTTCTTTTAGGAACAATTTTGTTAAGAAGCTGTTTTATTAAAAGGAACTGTTTTCACTAAGATGTTCTCTTTTGATAACCTGTTTTCGCTAAGGAACTGTGTTCAAGAAAGAAACTGTTTTACAACTTGTTTTTAACTTAGAAAAAGTTTTAATTTCCAATTCACCCCCCCCCCCTCTTGGTATATTTTCCTTGTGCATTCTGACTAACAGTTCTAAAAGGCCAAAGAGTGAGTTTGATCCTATATCTTTTTTAGTTGCATTTTTAGTCCCATATGTTTGCAAATCCCAATTAGTCCCATATCAGTTTTAGCCCCATATCTTTTGGTCAAGTTGCTGAATTGGTCTCATAATCTTTGCAAAATGATCAACTATTAGTTAATAATTTTGCAAAGATATGAGACCTTTCCTGCACTTGACCCAAAGATATAGGACCAATTCTGCAATTGACTCAATGATATGGGACCAAATCTACAACAAAAAAAGATATGTGACCAAATTGGGAACTGCCCTAAAGATATGAAACCAGAAGTGCAACAAAACAATATATGAGACTAAATTTGGAATTAAGCAAAGATATGAGACCAAATTTGTACTTTGACCGTTGATCTGACCAAATATGGTCATGGTTTCTAGTGGCTTTTCATAGTGTTTTATGATGATTTATGAGCTTAATTGCATGATTTAGCCTCTAGTTGTGATGATTTGGTTATACTTGTGATTGAATGCATTTTAGTCCTTTTAGTGTTTAATTATGTGATTGAATGCATTTTAGTCCTTTTAGTGTTCCTTGTGATTTCTTCCAAGTTAGGCTTCATACTCACCATTAGCTTTATTAGAGTGATTATCTTGGTTATGGTTATAATTGTGTTAATTGATATGTTTAAGTGTTTAACGGTAGGTAGACAACTTTAGTAAATGGTTTGTGAAGTAATTACTACGATCTTTGTAAGCTAGGAAGGCCGAACTCAATTCCTCCGTTGGGTGTTTCCATTAATAAGTGTCTTAATTATCTTTTTAGTTTAGTTTTATAATTAAAAATCACAAAAACATTTTAGTTTTATAACCTTTAGTTTTCTTGCACACCAAGTGTTTGATAAACTGTCTTGTTCTTTACCCGATTAGTTAAGTCTTTTATAATTCATTATTGAACCTTTGCAAGTGGTTCCTCGTGAGATATGACCAAGATTGCACCTCTGTAGTGCATTTATTTCGGTTATTTGGCCACCTTACGACGGGCGAGGTCAACCGTTTTAAAATAATCTTTTATACTTAAAGATGCGTTAAAACAGTCCCTTAATTAACTTACATTAATTCTATAAATAGGCAATTAGAATATTTGGCTCAAGAATGTAATAATTACAAGAGATAGACATTTGCTATTAACAGAGTTAACGGATTATCAGGTCAAAGCATTGAATTATAAAACATCCTTACACATTTATAGACACCATAATTGAAATTTTTTTAACATATCTGTCATTAGACAAGAGGGCACCTTTTTTTTATCAATATATAAACAATAAAATTTAAAACTATGTTTCTTTTGAAAACTATTCACCAATTTGAAAATAGAAGATGAAAACTTCACGAGAAGATACTCAAAATGATGCCAACTTTTAGATTCCCTCCAAGTTGCTTACCTGTCTCTGCAAAATGATTTTAATTTTGTCATTATCCTAGCTTGTCAATGTTTGAATTGAGCAGCATTTTAATTTTGTGTATAACTATTTTCTTATGCACACTAATTCACCAATTGAATATACATTCTGGTAATGGGTCAATATTAAAGCTGACGACATGATAATATGGTGTTGGTTTCTGTGTTTTAGGACTATTTTGATGAACTAGGTTCTGGCCGAGGGTCATTACTTGGTTCAGATGAGGCAACTTTGAGTTCAAGGTTACCTGCAAGATAATGAACACACAGGGTGGCCCTACGATTCACCTCCGATGCTTAAGTTAGTAAGGGTTATGAGCTCGATAATCTCAATTGACTGAGTAGAGAGCGTACCTTTTTCCAGCGTGAAGGGTCAACCTTTTATACTGGCTAAGGGCAATATGTTGTGATCTTGTCATAAATGCCTGGATGCTTGATTGTGATCCTAGCAGACCTGATAGTGATCCTTAGCTCCCACGTAATTTTCTTTTCTGTCAAAGGTGCCTTGATGGCCAAGGCGTTTATTAGGGGAGAGGATCTCTGAGTGATTTGTCTTAATTGACAGTGGATCTTGAGCGATCCTTGATTGGTTCCTGATTGACTCAGGGATTGTTTCTTTATTCTTCGTTATGTGGGCGCCCTCACTCTCCGTGCTTATGGGCGCCCTTGTCCTGGCAAGATGTAGGGCGTTTACGACCCTTCAACTTGTCTAGTGGGTATTTGGCGCATTGGGCCAGGGGCATACGTTTCCATTTGGTCCTCCTAATTATTGGGCCTATTATCACTAGTCCCAACAAAAGAAGTGAAGCTCTGTCCCCATCAGTGGAGTCCCCATTGAGGGCGTTCTCGACACTGACTGTAGCCTTTCTTGCGTTGTTGGCATTGACGCCTCGAGTTTTGTCTCGGAGATTCTGGATGGTGGTGACGCAACTTGATGTGGCGTTCACGGATCTGGCGCCACCAACCCTTGTCTTTCCAGTTTCCTTGCTGACGTTTTGCGTCACTTCACTTTTTGCATGTCAGCACATCGTGGCCACGTGGCAGCTTTTGATTGGCTCTTACTCCGCAATGATGGCCAAAACGGAGATCGAGGGTGACGCAATAAATGCAGCTTTTCGATTTTCGTAACCTGCTTTCAAAACTGCCATTTTTCCCTCTTTCTCCCTCATTTGCGTTTTTCAGCTTTCAAGCTTTCTCTCTCTTCCTTGTTTTTCTATGAACTCCTCGCCGGAACTGGGTATTTCGCGACGCTCCGTTCAGCATTGCCCTCGTTCTTTCTACTCCGATTACCGCGACCGGCGTCTTTCGGTGAGCATTGTGATACTTCCCTTGATTATTTTTCTGTATTGCATGCTTTTGTAGTTGAGTTTTACTCACTTTGTTCTTCGCGTTCTTCGCAGTGTTCATCAGTGCTCTACAGTTTTTCTTGCGAGGATTCTGCTTTGACTCACCAGTATCATGGACTTTGACGAATGTAAGTTTTCTAAACCTTCTCCTTCGTCTTCTTCATCTTCTTCTTCATTTGAGTTTTTGTCTGAGTTTGGTAATCAACCGCAACCGCTAAAGATCATTTTTCCAAACGACCCCTTTTTCCCTGAGGGTGTTTCCCCCGTTTTTGCTGGTGAATGGAGCAAAGTCCTACATCAATTGGGTTATAACTTTCGTGTTTCCTCAGCTGCTGGAAACAATGCGAGAACGCCTGGAACATCAGCGCCCAATACCTCTGTGCCCGAGTCGTCAGTGCCTGCTAGGTTCGCGTCTCCCATGGATAGGAGAGATGGTGATGTGGGGGCGTCCTCGTCCCATGTTCTAGGAGAGTTTGAAGGGATTCCTGCTGCCTTGTCCTCGTCCACGTCGACGGAGATTCGCGAGATTTATCTCCTGCTGCAGAGTCAGCGTCCATGGATGGGGAGTCGTCTGTACCCGAGGAAGCGGGTGGCGCTGATGTTCCTATTTGGGCGTCCGTAGGGGACAGCAATCCTCAGCAAATGATCTATGTCGCGGAAGTCGATTTCCAAGCTCACCCTAAGTGGTTCCTCTACCAAAATCGCAAGTTGGCCAACGTTCCTTGGGTCAAGGAGGAGACGACGCCATGCGGTCCCGATAGGGCTGAAGTTATGAGGAATGCGCGTCCCATAGTTGATTGGCGCCGTCAGAGGCCCAACGAAAATGTGCAGAAGGCGTTCTTGGATATGACTAATGAGCTGGTGAAGGAGTACTTCACCTGGAACTTTGGTGTGGACGTACTCGAGGGGCTCAACCGAAAATTGATGGCGTCCTTGCCACGTCATCAGTCGTCATGGTACGAGATTTTCACCTTGATCCATCTGGCGTCACCGCCGGACCTACTCTATACCGATGGAAGAGGTTTCCTAATCCGTGAGCACGCCCTCGAGGGTTGTGATATAGAAATGCCCTTCAACCCTACGATCTCCTTGCCATTATGAACATTTGTCCCATCCAAGTTAGCGCAAATGGATGGCGCATCCTGTTGGGCTTTGTTGTCAAATGCAAGAGGGATGGTGTTGTGGCAACAGCTCGATTGTTCTTATATTTCTTTTATCCTCGCTGGGTGGATAATTGTTTCATCTCCTACTACAGACGTCCGGGGCGCCCAAAGATTTTGAAGCATGCTGTTAGCAACCCCAAGGAATGGCAATATAAGTTTGTTTTCATCAAGGAGTCGGGATTCGACTGGCCTTTCTGGGTTCGTGCGTCAGATGAGCGCGCCATGTTTCCCTTATCATGGAGAAGACCTCGACTGGGGCCCTTCAAATGTAATTGGAAGGACTTAACCGTCGATGAGCGCTTGGCGGCGCTGCGGTTGATTACCACTAACCTTTTTGATCCTAAGCGTTGTATTTGTCTCTTTTCATTCTTGCATGATATTTCATTTCGTAGTGATTGTTTCTAAACTCTGCTTTGTTTACGTTTCAGTGGTTGAAGCTTCCTTGGCCGATGTTATCGGGACCAAGCGTCCTCGCGAGGACGAGGGGAAAGAGAAGGTGGTGGCGTCCTCGAAGAAGAAGCCTGTCCCTACTCCCAAGAAGCCTGGGAACCTTACGATTCGCGAGTCTACTGAGGCTCCAAGTCCTCTTGCCAATCCTGTCAGCAAGGAAAAAGAAATTGCTGCTCCGGCGTCTAAGGCCGGAAAGGCGTCGTCGCGCAAGCGTGCGTGCCCTAGTAGCGAGGTTCCTCTAATTTGAGCTGCTCCAGAAGCTGGTAATTTTAACGCCTTAGAGATTCTTTCTAACTGCCTTTCATAGGCATCGGCGGTGAAGAGAGACGACCTGGCTAGGGGGTCCACGAAAAATACCTAGGATCCCGCCGAGGAGACCGCTCAAGTTCTGCTAGCTGCTGGATTGCGGGTTCTAGCCAACAGCATCTCCAAAAAATACCTCATTTCCGAGAGGGATGATGCTAGAGAGGACGCCAAGAAGTGGCGCAGTGCAGCAGATGGTTTGGCCAATGAGCTGGAGCTGGCAAAGGCATCCACAGCCTCTCTCCAAACTGGGTTTGATCTACGGGGGAAGCAGATGGAGGAGACTACTGGTGTTCTCAGCGGGCTAAATGAGAAAGTGGCTGGTCTAGAAGTCGAAATTAAAAATCGCAAGGACGCCTACGCGGCCCTTAGGGAGTTAGCCTTGAGGCAGATCAAGTGGAGGGGTTCTCGCTACAATTATATAGGCTTCAAGAACGCCATCCAGCAGCTGAAGTTCCGCAATCCCAACTTGGATATTTCAGGGATATGCCCCAACAAGATAGTCGAGGGCAGGCTCATCCGGGAACCAATAGACTCTGATCCTGCAGTGAAGATCTCCCTGATGCATGAGAATTATGCACTGGAGGGGTACGAATCCGGGGGCGATGATGATGGAGATTGTGCCCTAGGGCCAATCATTTTATATGTGTGAGCATATGGATTGACTAATTTATAGATGATAAATTGAGTCGTTATCATATTATTAGCATGTTTACTATGATAACAATCCTTGAATAATTATGTGATAGTTATTCTAAAACTGTCCCTGATCGATTATTCATGTGGGAATGTGAATAAACTAAGACCAGCATGACCTCAGTGTATAGAGATACATGCACTAGATGCTTTACGAGAGTCATGGTGTAATAAGTAAAGGGTTACAAGTTGCTGGACCGACCCGGAGAGTCCTGCATGGGTTTTAGTCATGAGCTAGCCTCTGCTGTACACCTGTCACGATGCCCTTAGACCCGAGGTCTTGACTATTCCGGCGTTGTAGATGTCGAACATTGGCCTAGTCCAACGTTGCCCGTAGCAGGGTATCCATACAGGCTAGGTACGGGTTTGGTTGTTTACCGTGCTGAGGAATGTGGTTGACCAAGATGGAATTTTTTCCCTCATTAAGTTGAGACATATTTAACTGGGCCCCTCGATGAGTCTGTCCAAGGAATGTGCGGCCACACAGGGAAATGGGACTAACTCAAGGAATCGAGAAAGTTATGGTTTGGATTAAGGATGACTTTCCCGTGCCTTATCCATGACCAAACTATCGTGTGACAATCGGGATCATGACAAGGTGGTACTAAGGTTAAATCGTTTGGCGTTAAAGTGATAAACTCACGTGTTTTGGGTAGTCGTGATGGCTTGCTAGAGTCCGCTCTCGACTTGTGAGTCATAGAGATGGCTTGCTGCCAACTTCACGTGAGGCCTGCTGGGTCACACACGAGCAGGATCAAGATACCATAATAGGGACACGAATTAGGGTTAATTCGTGAGTCACTTTAGTGACACGATTTAAGACATAGTTGAATGTCTTAGGACATGAACTCTTGTCTTAAATAATATCCACGTTTATGATATTTAAATTTGTTAGACAAGTTTAAATATATAATAATTGTTAAATAGTTAATTTGATTAATCTATTTACAATAAAATTCTTGTTTAAAATATTAGGGAATAATAAATTGGATAAGCTTCCTAAAAGTTAGGAGATTATTGATTTATTAATTCTCTAATATTAGGATAACAAGGGGAGAGGGTGGCGCCTCATATGTCTTGATTTTAATAAATAAAAATGTTTTGTTAATTAAATCAAGATTTGAATTTGAATTCAAGATTTGATTTTCATTTCAAGATTCAAGTTTGAATTAAAGATATTAGGGTAATATTTTAATTCAATATTATTAGAGAATTTGAATTCAAGATTCAAATTTGAATTAAGATATTAAGGTAATATTTTAATTCAATATTGTTGGAAATTAATAAATTGGTTATAACTTCCTAAGAGTTAGGATTGTTATTTTGATTTATTAAATTCCTTAAAATTATAGCATGAGGATGGCGCATATTTTGAATCTTGGAGTGCAAGATTTGATCTTGCATTTTGAATTTAAAATATATGTGAAAATCGATTTTAGGGTTTAAAATATTAAGGTAATATTTTAATTATAAAACCAATTCCTCATGACTCATTCCGACCAATAGGATTTGATCAATCAAGATTTGATCTTGAATTTCGCCACTTTGCTTTTGGGAATTCAAGAAGTGTTCTTGAAATTCGCCACTTGTTCTTGAGTGTTCAAGAATTGTTCTTAAACAATCAAGATTCGTAGATTGGTTCCCGAATTCACTTGGGAAGAAGTGAAGGAGGCTAGCACCTGGGTATCTGCCAAACTACTCGTGTGGATCACCGGCAGAGGAAGGACACGTTGGAGTGGACTTCTCGGAATCGCACAATCAGAGCTACCGATTATTTATGGTAAATCACTTTTCGTTTCCTAGTATAATCTCATTTAGTGGATCATGGTAGGAAATCATATGAGGTGCGTTTATTTTATTCGTTTTTCTTGAAATTTTATTTTTGCTTCCGCTGCGCACGCTCTGTGATTTTGCAACAGTGGTATCAGAGCCACGCTAATTTGGGTTTATACTAGTTTTGGTGATTATACATGTGATGTATGATTATGTGTTTACCGCTTTAATTGGTATGCTTGAATTTTGCGACATCCACCACACAAGTTTTTTTTCGAACCTAATCATAGAGATTGGTGCAAATTTTATATATGTGATACATAAGGAAATCAATGTGCTTGATTTTATAATTTTTCTTGAAATTTTAAGTCTTGGTCGAAAACCCTATATATATATTTTAATTAAAATTGTTTTGATTATAATATGTGTAGGGTGATTGAAATTTTTAAATTAAGAATTTATTAATTTTTGGGCCAATAATTCGAAATTCTTGAATTTGATTCTTGAATTTTAATTATTGGTACAAGACTTAATTTTAAGAGGGCATGTTAAATTGCACAAACCCTAATTGAACACAATCAAGAAAGTCGTTTTTGATGTGTTGTTGTATGACCGTGTATGTTAACATGTATATGTGAAGTGTTCATGTATGAGTGTGGTGTCGGATATGGCTCTAGGTATTTTTAGTAAATACGACCTGCGTGTCGTCTCCCTAATATTCTCTATGTAATTTTATTTTTACGTTTACCTCAATGTAAATGAGGTTTTCCCAATGTAACTTTATTTTTCCTTTTAGAAAAGTTCTCTCATTGGCTTGAGGGAATTTAGGGTAGATGAGCCATATCCGAACACGGTCTTTATATGCATTTAGTATTTTGTATGAGATGCAATGCGCTAGATGTATGTGTAGGGGTGCGATTTTAACATGCATGTTTTACTTTTACGCAACAACCACATATTCGATACGAGCGTAGGATTTTGTATGAGATACAAAATTCGTTCCTGTGTTTATATGTATGCGATACATGGGGAATAAACACATGGCACACTCGTTTAATTTTAAAATTAGATTTAAAATTGAACCAAAATTAATTTTAAATTAAACCCTTTTAAAATCTTAAGTTTTAATGCCATCAATAAAACAACCCTGTTAAAATATCGATCATTGTGGAGCGGTGATAGCCCAAGCTACACGTATCTACTTTTATCTTGAGGAGACACGGGTGAATGGAATTTTCAACGCGATGCCTTATTGAAGTCTTGGTTTATTGAATGCGGTGATAGCCCAAGCTACACGTGTTTAATGGGCCTTGATGAGATAGGGTTGAGCTTTTGCCTCATTGTTTTGAATTTGGCCATTCACAAGTTTTATTGTGTGACTTAATGGGGTTATCAAATCGGATTTCAACCTCAAGGCATTAGATGGGATAAACATGCCATAATAACTATCATATGATGATACAGTCCCATAAAGATCTAAGAGTCACATGAGATGTGATTGGTAAAGAGTTACCTACCTAAATAACCTAAGGGTGCATGATCGCCCAAGCGACGGCAAACTTTGGTGAAATATGGATCTTAGCCACTAATAATAATTTTGCTGGGTTTTATAAAATGGTGGATGTATTTTTGCTAATTAACTTTCATATCTTAATTGTAGAATCAAATGGCAAACAATAGTTCAACGTTATCACTGCGATCTATCCTTGAGAAGGATAAGTTGGTTGGGACAAATTTCCTTGACTGGTATCGTAATTTGAGAATTGTTCTCACCCAAGAAAGGAAGTTATATGTCCTAGAAAACCCTCTCCCAGAGGAGCCTGCCAACAACGCTCCAAGAGCTCAGAAGAATGCTTATGAGAAGCACTTCGATGACTCTTTGGAGGTTTCTTGCCTGATGCTAGACACAATGGTTCACGAGTTGCAAAAGGACTTGGAACTGTTGATGGCTTTTGAGATAATAACACGTCTCAAGGAAATGTTCCAGTAGCAGGCTAGGCAAGAGAGGTATGAGACCACTAAGGCTCTACACTCTTGCAAGATGGCTGAAGGTGAATCCGTTAGTACCCATGTCATGAAGATAAAGGGGTACATAGATCACCTTGGTAGGCTGGGATTTCTCATTACTCCAGAGCTTGCGACGGATTTGATCATGAACTCGCTGCCTAAAAGTTATGACCAGTTTGTCATGAACTTTAATATGAGAGGAATGGAGAAATCAGTTTCTGAGCTGCATGAGATGCTCAAGACTGCTGAGGCGTCCATGAAAAGGGCGCCTGGAACAGTCTTGATGGTTCCGAAAGGCCAAGGGAAGGGGAAGGGCAAAGGAAAGAGGATAGGAACCATCCTGGTTGGTGAGATTAAGCCAGTGGACAAGCCTAACCTACAACCTGCCAAGAAGGCAAAACCTTCAAAGGATGCGATTTTATATGTGTAAACGGTAAAGAATGGTGTGTAAACGGTAAAGAATGGTGTTCAATTTATAGGAAGATTTTATATGTGTAAACGGTAAAGAATGATGTTCAATTTATAGAGATGATGTTTATTTGCTTATGGTGATTTGCAAGCTAATCATTACATCTTAAAATTAGAACGACAACACGATAACAATATTTATAACATTGATACGAAAAGAATTAAGATTAACGAATCGAATCCTACATACCTTTGGCATTGTCGTTTAGGCCATATAAACGAGAAACGCCTAGAAAAGCTCCATAAAGATGGACTTCTAAGTTCATTTAATTTTGAATCATATGATGCTTGCGAATCTTGTTTACTTGGAAAGATTACAAAGGCGCCCTTCACTGGCCACAGTGAGAGAGCATCTGACTTATTGGGAATCATACACAGCGATGTATGTGGACCCATGAGTACTCAAGCTAGAGGTGGTTATTCAAACTTCATTACGTTCACTGACGACTTCAGTAGGTTTGACTATGTCTACCTAATGAAGCACAAGTCAGAGTCTTTTGAAATGTTCAAAGATTTCAAAGTGAAGTAGAGAACCAACTTGACAAGAAAATCAAAGTCCTTCGATCTGATCGAGTAGGCGAGTATTTGAGTCAAGAATTTTTTGATCATCCTAGAAGTTGTGGGATAGTCTCACAACTTACCCCTCCTAGAAATCCACAAAGGAATGGTGTTTCTGAGAGGAGGAATCGAACTTTATTTGATATGGTCCGATCTATGATGAGTCGAGCTGATCTTCCGCCATCCTTTTGGGGGCATGCTCTAGAAACTGCTGGTTTCACACTTAACCGTGTTCCGTCTAAGGCAGTTAAGAAGACATCATATGAGATATGGAATGGGAAGAGGACCATTTTGTCTTACCTCAAGGTTTGGGGATGTGAAGTTTATGTTAAACAACAGCCTAACGATAAACTATCTCCCAAATCTCTTAAGTGTTTGTTTGTGGGATACCCCAAGGAAACAAGGGGTATTACGTCTACTACCCATCTGATAACAAAGTGTTTGTAGTCAGAAGTGGATTCCTTTTGGAAAGGGATTTTGTTTCTAAAAGAAACAGTGGGAGTAAGATAGATCTTGAAGAGGTTCAAGATCCACAAGACACGTCAGAGGCGCAGACGAAAACTAGAGAAGAGCCACAAGACGTTGTGGAAGCTCCTCTAGTAACACAAGGACCACGAAGGTCTGATAGAACACGTTCTCAACCTCAAAGATATGGATCTTTGATGACTGAGAACAAGGATGTGTTGCTCATGGAGCATGGTGAGCCTACCACCTATCAAGAAGCTATTGTCATCGTTTTGATGAGGTAGTCAAATAGTTTGGCTTCTTACAAAACCCTGATGAGCCTTGTGTTTACAAGAAGGTTAGTGAGAGCACGATTGTGTTCTTGGTGCTTTATGTCGATGACATATTGCTCATTGGAAATGACATTCCCACCTTGGAGATTGTAAAATCTTGGTTGGGAAAATCATTCTCAATGAAGGACTTAGGAGAAGCTGCCTATATTCTAGGCATCAAGATCTATAGAGATAGATCTCGAAGGCTTCTTGGATTGAGTCAGAGTACATACTTGGATAAGGTATTGAAGCAGTTCAGTATGCAAGATTCCAAGAAGGGATTCATATCGATGAATCATGGTTTAGTCCTGTGCATGAATCAATGTCTCAAGACACTGGATGAGCGAGGGCGCATGAGTGGCATCCCTTATGCTTCGGCAATAGGATCCATCATGTATACCATTTTGTGTACTTGACCAGATGTGTCGTTTGCCCTGAGCGTGACGAGCTGGTTCCAACAAGACCCTGGTGAGGATCATTGGACCGCTGTCATAAATATCCTTAAGTACTTGAGAAGGACTAAGGATGAATTCTTAGTTTATGGTGGAACTGATGTGTAATTGGTTACACAGATACCCGTTGTTCAAACCTACCAACATGTTTTTAAATCGCAGTCTGGATACGTTTTTCTCCTGAACAGAGGCATCGTGAGTTGGAAAGGTTCCAAGCAGAGCACGATTGCTGATTCTACAATATAGGGTTGGTCGCGTGGAGACGCAGACTGTAAAACTAGTGTCTAAGGTGTGCTTGGTGTTCACCCTGTGGAGACAGAAAGGCACCAAGTGGGATTTGATCCCAACTGATTTTCCAACAGTGATATACACTCAGACGTTATCACCTTGAGATGGTTGTCAGGGGTGATGTCAAGATATGCAAAGTAGCATGCGAGGATGATGTTGCCGATCCTCTTGCGAAACCTCTAGCACGGGTCGTACATGAACGCCATGTAACCTCTAGGAACAGTTTGATTAATGATTGTACCTAGTGCAAGTGGGAGTTTGATGGAGATTGTGCCCTAGGGCCAATCATTTTATATGTGTGAGCATATGGATTGACTAATTTATAGATGATAAATTGAGTAGTTATCATATTATTAGCATGTTTACTATGATAACAATCCTTGAATAATTATGTGATAGTTATTCTAAAACTGTCCCTAGTCGATTATTCATGTGGGAATGTGAATAAACTAGGACCACCATGACCTCGGTGTATAGAGATACATGCACTAGATGCTTTACGAGAGTCGTGGTGCAATAAGTAAAGGGTTACAAGTTGCTGGACCGACCTGGAGAGTCCTGCATGGGTTTTAGTCATGAGCTAGCCTCTCCTGTACACCTGTCACAATGCCCTTAGACCTGAGGTCTTGACTATTCCGGCGTTGTAGATGTCGAACTTTGGCCTAGTCCAACGTTGCCCGTAGCAGGGTAGCCATACAGGCTAGGTACGGGTTTGGTTGTTTACCGTGCTGAGGAATGTGGTTGACCAAGACGGAATTTTGGACCTCATTAAGTTGAGACATATTTAACTGGGCCCCTCGATGAGTCTGTCCAAGGAATGTGCGGCCGCACAGGGAAATGTGACTAACTCAAGGAATCGAGGAAGTTATGGTTTGGATTAAGGATGACTTTCCCGTGCCTTATCCATCACCAAAATATCGTGTGACAATCGGGATCAAGACAAGGTGGTACTAAGGTTAAATCGTTTAGCGATAAACTCACGTGTTTTGGGTAGTCGTGATGGCTTGCTAGATTCCGCTCTCGACTTGTGAGTCATAGAGATGGCTTGCTGCTAACTTCACGTGAGGCCTGCTGGGTCACACATGAGCAGGATCAAGATACCATAATAGGGACACAAATTAGGGTTAATTCGTGAGTCACTTTAGTGACACGATTTAAGACATAGTTGAATGTCTTAGGACATGAACTCTTATCTTAAATAATATCCACGTTTATGATATTTAAATTTGTTAGACAAGTTTAAATATATGGTAAATTTCACTTTGGTACCCTGTTCTATAGACCAATTCCACTTTGGTACCCTGTTCTTTCAAAAGTGACACTTTGGTATCCTGTTCTTTCAAAAATGTCATTTTTGTACCCTATTATTACAAAACTGACACTTTGGTACCTTGTTCTTTGGACTAAGTGACATTTTGGTACCCTGTTCTTTCACTATTTTTTACCATATTCTATCTTTTTTAGGGTACCAAAGTGTCACTTCGTTTAAAGAACAGGGTACCAGAATGTCACTTTTGAAAGAACAGGGTACCAAAATGACAACATTCTTAAAAAAATCAGGGTACCAAAGTGTCACTTTTGAAAGAACAGGGTACCAAAGTGGAATTGGTTCATAGAACAGGGTACCAAAGTGGAATTTACCCTTAAATATATATTAATTGTTAAATAGTCTATTTACAATTAAATTCTTGTTTAAAATATTAGAGAATAATAAATTGGGTAAGCTTCCTAAAAGTTAAGAGATTATTGATTTATTAATTATCGAATATTAGGATAACAATGGGAGAGGGTGGCGCCTCATATGTCTTGATTTTAATAAATAAAAATGTTTTTTTAATTAAATCAAGATTTGAATTTGAATTCAAGATTTGATTTTCATTTCAAGATTCAAGTTTGAATTAAAGATATTAGGGTAATATTTTAATTCAATATTATTAGAGAATTTGAATTCAAGATTCAAATTTGAATTAAGATATTAAGGTAATATTTTAATTCAATATTGTTGGAAATTAATAAATTGGTTATAACTTCCTAAGAGTTAGGATTGTTATTTTGATTTATTAAATTCCTTAAAATTATAGCATGAGGATGGCGCATATTTTGAATCTTGGAGTGCAAGATTTAATCTTGCATTTTGAATTTAAAATATATGTGCAAATCGATTTTAGGGTTTAAAATATTAAGGTAATGTTTTAATTATAAAAACAATTCCTCATGACTCATTCCAACTAATAGGATTTGAGCAATCAAGATTTGATTTCAAGATTTGATCTTGAGGTGTGAATTTCGAATTGCCTTTTGAATTATAATATTAGTGTAATATTATAAATCAAGATTCCCTAAATTATATTAATTATGGAATTAATATATTCAAGATAATAGGGATTCACCAATCAGATTAGTGATTCCCTAATCATAGGAATGAAGATAATATATACACACACATCAAGAGGAAGTCGCATGGGTCATTGAATTTTTGGTGAAAAATGGGACTAAACTTATTCTAGAGAGAGAGAGTCAATTTCCTCTTAGAGAGAAAAAGAGACGATTTTTCCTAGAGTGAGAGGGAGAATTCGATCAAACCCTAAAAGGTTTAGGGTTTGGGTGATTTGTGTGTCGGAGCCAAGAAATTTGTTCTTGTTCTTGTGCCACCTGGGGAATTCAAGAAGTGTTCTTGAATTTCGCCACTTTTCTTTTGGGAATTCAAGAAGTGTTCTTGAAATTCGCCACTTGCTCTTGACTGTTCAAGAATTTTTCTTGAACAATCAAGATTCGTAGATTGGTTCCCGAATTCTTTTGGGAAGAAGTGAAGGAGGCTAGCACCTGGGTATCTGCCAAACTGCTCGTGTGGATCACCGGTAGAGGAAAGACACGTTGGAGTGGACTTCTCGGAATTGCACAATCAGAGCTACCGATTATTTATGGTAAATCACTTTTCGTTTCCTAGTATAAACTCATTTAGTGGATCATGGTAGGAAATCATATGAGCTGCGTTTATTTTATTTGTTTTTATTGAAATTTTATTTTTGCTTCCGCTGCGCACGCTCTGTGATTTCCCAACAGATGAAGACTTTCCCTGGTCCCCAAATTGCATGGTTCCACTTCCGGGCGAAGAAGATCAGGGAGCCGTAGATGCCGCCGCTCCTAGGGATGGTGATGTCAACGCCCATCCCACCGAGGAGGGGGACAACACCGTAGATTGCGTTGTTGGTTCTGAGGACACCGCAAATGGAGTTG
Organism: Chamaecrista fasciculata; assembly: GCA_003254925.1. Classification (NCBI taxonomy): domain Eukaryota; kingdom Viridiplantae; phylum Streptophyta; class Magnoliopsida; order Fabales; family Fabaceae; genus Chamaecrista; species Chamaecrista fasciculata. The sequence goes on from QANZ01017797.1 coordinate 337,725, forward strand.
CGGGCGATGCTGCGGATGATAACGCCCCTGCCGGTGAGGATGCTGATGGAGCCCCTCCAGCCGACATCGTTGAGGATACCCCAGCCAATCACTAGGCGTAGTGCCTTTGTTTATTTTGTTTTGTTGGATTTTGTTGTGGCGTTCCTGCCACGTTTAAACTTGGATTGGTGCGGCCTTTGTGCCACTTATTTAATATTCGGGCGGTGGCGCCCTTAAATTTGTGCTATTAGTTTAGCTACGTTTGTTTTCAGCGCTTTATTCCTCGCTTTGCTTGTTGTGTATGACTCGCGTTTTCCATGCTTTGATTCGATTGTTGCATTGTTCGCACGTTTAAAGTGATGCCTCGCTGATCTGATCATATTTCATCATATATTTTGGTGACATTTTAGGGCATTTTATATTCATTTGGGATTCAATTGCATGCCTTTATGTCCCTTTATGATAAAATATGATGCCTTGAAGTTTGATGATTATTTGGACTATTTTGAGATTAATTGAGTGGTTTTCTCGGGTTTAATCTTTATTACTTGATTGATCCTCTTTATCCTGAGAATTCACTTAGTTTCTCGATGTTCTTGATAGGTTTTAATGAACTCCAAAGTGCTGAATTTCTTCGAGGAAGGCTCAAGGATGTTTGGAGACGAGTCAGGGACCAAACTGAAAACTAACTCAAGTTGCTGGAAAAACCGCCGCCGGAACCGCCGCCATGCACAGCCGCGGCGGGTTCGAGGCGGGTTCGCGAAAACTTATAATTATGCTGGCCCATGCCCGATTTTGATGATTCTGACCTAGATTTCTTTGGAATGAGCCGAAATTTACATATATGAGAGGTTTTTAGGTCATTTAAATGGAGGGGAACCCTAAAGACACACTTGACACCATCTCCTTCATCCCCTCTCTTCTCCCACCTTCATCCATGGCTATTTTGGAGGCTAGGAGGCTTGTTGAAGCCGAATCTCTCTCCATGAGCAGCTAGATTCCACACCCATAAGAGGATTGGAGGAGGCCCGAGCTTGGTTCTACACTTAGGGAGTTTTACTTTACTCTTTTCATCGTTTTATATTAGGGTTTGAGTTTTTCTTGGTTAGAGAACTTGTAATTCTGATATTGATTATGAATTTGAGATTGGATTTTGGATTCTGATATGTATTGATTATTCTTGTCTTGATTATGATACGTTCGGATACGTTGTAGTTGGTTTGACTAATAATTGGGATAAGTTTCTCTTTGATAACTTAGTCTGAGTTATAGAGTTGCCTGAATTCTTGATTTTATCTCGCCATTAGCTTCATTGAAGTGATTATCTTGGTTATGTTTATAATTGAGTTAATTGCTATGTTTAACGGTAGTGGACAACTTTAGTAAATGGTTTGTGAAGTAATTACTCCGATCTTTATAAGCTAGGAAGACCGAATTCAATTCCTCTGTTGGGTGTTTCCATTAATAAGTGTGTCTTATCTATCTTTATCGCTTTTGTTTATCTTTTGCTTATTAATCAAAAACCCCAAAAATATTATTGCTTTATTTAATTATTGTTTTAGGTCTTAGACAAACAATCAAAGAACAAAATTTTCTTTGCTTTTACCCAATTGGTGATAACTTGGTATCGTTTACAATTAAACCTTGCACAAAAGTTCCTCGAGAGATCGACTCGGATTGCACCACTATAGTGCATTAATTCCGGTATTTTTGGCCACCTAACGACGGGTGCGGTCAAATTGGCGCCGTTGTCGGGGAACTTTTCCCAAAGTTTAACGGTAGATTGTGCCAAGTTTTTACGAATTGGGTTTTCCTTTGTCGTGTCTTAGGGAGTCAATTTTTATTTTTGTTTGTTTTGTTTCGTGCTTTATTTAGTGTTTAGTGAGTCTTTAATTTGTTTTAACTTGTTTAGAACCATTCCCCTTAAAGTTTTGGTTCAAAGAATTGCTTGGGAACTCACTTTCTGGACTATTTTTGCTAATTTTCGTTGTGCAGAGAAACCCGCCGCCAACCCGCCGTGGGAGTGTGTCCGCGGCTATTTTTCCAGACTAAGTGAATTTCTTCCCTCTTGCTCTTTTCTCTTGTCGTTTCCTTTGTGCATCAATTTTTCACATCTCTCTTGTTCTTTTGGTGTTAAAAATTAAGTTTTGCATGCTTAGGAAGTTTAAGGAACATCTAAATCTTTTGTATCCTAAGATTGAAAGAACTTGTAGGAAGCTAAGAAAAGAGAGAAGACTAAGGAATTTAAGTGAAGCTAACAATAGGCTTAAGAGGATATTTTCTATGTTTTATTGCTTAAGTTTGAATGGATAGAGGACATCGTTCTCCTTATGACCCCTATAATTCTTATAATTCCTTTTATGGGTCTTATGATTCTTCTCATGGGCAACCTTATTCTTCTTCCTTCTACAGCGACAATGGCTATCAGATGCAATATAGAGAGGCTCCACCGTGCCCGCCTAGACCACCATCACTTGATATGTTTGCTCTTCCTTGCTCATTTTGCAGGTGTCGTTTCCACTCCACTAGGGATTGTTTCCATCTTAATGGAGCTCTCCCAATTTCAAATCCACAATTGTTGGGGCATCATCAAGTGGGTAATCATTCTTCCAACACCAATTTTGGATGGAATTATCAACAAAGTTTCCAAAGGGATGAAGGGTACAATTATGGAGCTCCCAATTATCAGTGGGAATCCCCAAGTCACTTTGAAACCCCCAACCTCCCATCCATGACAAATTCATTCCAACCCTCACCAATGCCAAATGTTGATGATATGTCACAAGTCTTTGCAAATGGTATGGTGGAGATGAACTCACAGGTTGCTGAAATGCAACAGATGCTTGAGCGTTTAACTCAGGAATGTCAAGCTATGAGTGGAAGTTACTCAACTCTAGAGAAATCTGTGGAAGACCTCATGCTACCTCCTAAGCAAGCAGTGGAGCCCACTCATTCTCAACTTGAGAGATTAGAGGAGCAACATCTATAAGATTTCATCTTAGAACCCGCACAAGGCTTGAGTGAGCAAGAAGATATGGTTCATGAGCCATCAATTGAGGAGGACAGCGAAGATGAGGATGAAATTATTATTATTGATGATATGTCTTCTCCTGTCACCACTCTTTCACCTTCTTCTCCTAGTAATAATCCGTTGTTCAACTTCATCAAATGCTTTGGTGAGTGTAATGATGATGAACATTATGAACAAGTTGTTCAATGGCTTGTTATACATACATTTGATGAAGCTGAAATTGCTAAATCAAGAATGTACTTGGAAGAACAAGAAGAAGAAGAACAACAATGTGTTGAGGAAACTTCTAGTATGCAAGCTCAACTTGTGATGCATAACTTTGACCCCCTTGCATGCGATGAGTCCACTTTATCTACTCCTCTACCTGTGTCTAGTTGCACCTGTGGGGCCGATGGGCCTTGTTCGGATTGTTTAGAGATTGATGAAGGGCTTGCGCCAATGCAGAGTTCATTGCTCAAATCTTAGGAAACAGCTGATGTTTCCACGGAGTCCATGGTGTTGGCACCTAAAGAAGATAAGGAAGAATCAACCTTAGCACTTCAATCTCCAGTGCTACCACAACTTGGTCCAAAAAGAGAAGAATTTCTAACTCTTCTCGTTATTGAATTTGTTATTCCTTTGCACACCTTTCATGTTTCTTATTGCATATATGATCATGTCTTTTTTTGTGGTATAAGTGTGGAGGAAGCAAGACTCGAGGAGCATCTTGCTCAGAGGGAGGGGAACACCCTGGGTTCCCTGCAGAGGAGACGCTTGCTACCCCTCTAGATTTTCAAACAGAATTTGAAGCCAGATTAAGCTTCAAGTTGTTTCTTTCCCTTCCTTATCTCTTATCTATTGTTTTGAATTAAAATATGAGATAAGTGTAAGGGAGATGAGTAGATGTAGGTTTTGATTTCAGTTTTTGTTATTTTATTTTGTTTTGTTTTATTTTGTTATTTTTTTAGGATTTGGTGTGTTGAGAACCCCCTTGGTGATGTTTTGTGTTTGATTTAGTTGAGTTTAGACCTGTTGGTTCTTACTCTTTTGATGATATATTGCAGGTTCTCCTTTTGTTCCTGGGTTCTGCTTTCTGTGCAGCTACTTGCTTCTTTTCTTCCCCTAGTTTTTATTTTGTAGTGTTCTTGCATTGAGGACACTGCAAAGTTTAAAGTGTGGGGGAGTTTGAGTTCGTTCATATTGGTTTATTTTGTCTGATTTTAGCTACTAGTTCCTTGACTATGACATTATTGACAATTTTTCAAACTTTAAGGCATTTCTGTGGTCTTTTGGGCTGGATTTATGTTTTGACAGTTTATCTTGATTTTTGGAACTCTGTTTGCTTATCATAGACGTGTTTAATTGCATTTGAAGGAGTTTTTTGACCTTCATCTCTAATTTCTGGCATTCAGTTTTTCATAGATTTCCAGTTTCAGGTTTGAAATATCATATGAACCCACATTTTAGTTTTTTTCACTCTTTGGTGAATTTTTCAAGTTTGAGAAGATTTCGATTATGCTTTTGAGTTAATTGGTTATATTCTACTCACATGTGAAAGTGGTTAACTTCTGCTTCTTCAGATTTTTGAGCTTTTGGTTAATTGTGATCATGCTATTGTTTCCTTTGAATTCATCCAAAGATCAATTGAGTGCCACCTTATTAACCATATTGGAAGATTTTGAGCCTAATTGTTCATTTCATATGAGTGTCATTTTAATCCTTGTGATGAGTTTTCTCTAGAACTTGATTTCACTCTTTATCAAAGCTTCATGTGCATTGGTTTTTGAACTATGATAGAGGCATTTTTCTTCTACCTTTATTTCCCATACACAAGCCCAAACATCATTACCATTTATCACCCCCTTTGAGCCTTAATTATCTAAGCTTGCTGTTATTAGTTTTTGAATTTTGAATTAGCATTTTGTTTGCCCAACACTCTTCTTTTTGCTTTTCTCCTCATGGGTTTGAATTGTCAAGTAAAAAAAATATATATCAGGAAATTGAAGTAAAAAAAAATTAATAAATAAAAAAAGAAGTTGTGCCTTTTAAAGCTTCAAGTTGAGAATGGAATTAAGTTAAGAAGCTAAGGCAAGTTTATGGCGCCAAATAAGAGTCAAAGACTGAAGAAAAAAAAAAGAGAGAGAGAAAGCTTGTGCAATTTTTGGTTGGTTGAGGATTGGAGTTCGTCTTAAAGAGTGGTAGGTTTTAAATGCTAAATTTGGAATTCATTGACTAGTATGCAGCTTAACTTTTCTTTTGTGCTCATTTGCTACCATTTTCTTCTCTCTTCCATTTTGTTTCTCTTTTTAAATTTTTCCATCTCTTAACCTTTTCCAACATTACAACCCTCTAAAGTCCTCTTGAGTTTTTGAATCATTGCATTTATAGTGGAGATTGTAGAGTTATTTCAAGCCTATGGTAGAGGCTCGTTGCAAGGATTTCAGAGTAAATTTTCCCTGCTATGTGAGTGAGTGATACACTTTTTGGATTGGTCTGTTGGAGATTCTTAGGTTGCTTGGCATGCTCAGTTGATTAATTGTCTCATAATCTAAGTTGCTTTGGTTTTCTTCCGCCATATGTTGAGTAGGATTGATACTCTCTTAATTCTTTTGCATCCTTGTTTTCTACTTTTTCTTGACAGCTTTGCCCAGGAGTGCAAAGATTAAAGTGTGGGGGAGTTTGATCTGACCATATTTCATCATATATTTTGGTGACATTTTAGGGCATTTTATATTCATTTGGGATTCAATTGCATGCCTTTATGTCCCTTTATGATAAAATATGATGCCTTGAAGTTTGATGATTATTTGGACTATTTTGAGATTAATTGAGTGGTTTTCTCGGGTTTAATCTTTATTACTTGATTGATCCTCTTTATCCTGAGAATTCACTTAGTTTCTCGATGTTCTTAATAGGTTTTAATGAAGTCCAAAGTGCTGAATTTCTTCGAGGAAGGCTCAAGGATGTTTGGAGACGAGTCAGGGACCAAACTGAAAACTAACTCAAGTTGCTGGAAAAACCGCCGCCGGAACCACCGCAATGCACAGCCGCGGCGGGTTCGCGAAAACTTATAATTATGCTGGCCCAAGCCCGATTTTGATGATTCTGACCTAGATTTCTTTGGAATGAGTCGAAATTTACATATATGAGAGGTTTTTAGGTCATTTAAATGGAGGGGAACCCTAAAGGCACACTTGACACCATCTCCTTCATCCCCTCTCTTCTCCCACCTTCATCCATGGTTATTTTGGAGGCTAGGAGGCTTGTTGAAGCCGAATCTCTCTCCATGAGCAGCTAGATTCCACACCCATAAGAGGATTGGAGGAGGCCCGAGCTTGGTTCTACACTTAGGGAGTTTTACTTTACTCTTTTCATCGTTTTATATTAGGGTTTGAATTTTTCTTGGTTAGAGAACTTGTAATTCTGATATTGATAATGAATTCGAGATTGGATTTTGGATTCTGATATATATTGATTATTCTTGTCTTGATTATGATCCGTTCGGATACGTTGTAGTTGGTTTGACTAATAATTGGGATAAGTTTCTCTTTGATAACTTAGTCTGAGTTATAGAGTTGCTTGAATTCTTGATTTTATCTCGCCATTAGCTTCATTGAAGTGATTATCTTGGTTATGTTTATAATTGAGTTAATTGCTATGTTTAACGGTAGTGGACAACTTTAGTAAATGGTTTGTGAAGTAATTACTCTGATCTTTATAAGCTAGGAAGGCCGAATTCAATTCCTTTGTTGGGTGTTTCCATCAATAAGTGTGTCTTATCTATCTTTATCGCTTTTGTTTATCTTTTGCTTATTAATCAAAAACCCCAAAAATATTATTGCTTTATTTAATTATTGTTTTAAGTCTTAGACAAACAATCAAAGAACAAAATTTTCATTGCTTTTACCTGATTGGTGATAACTTGGTATCGTTTACAATTAAACCTTGCACAAAAGTTCCTCGAGAGATCGACTCGGATTGCACCACTATAGTGCATTAATTCCGGTATTTTTGGCCACCTAACGACGGGTGCGGTCACTCGTGATGGGCACGCTTCGAGCGTTTGCGTATCATCCAAGTTTTTGACTAGTCATCCAAGGGAGGGACGACCTACATGGTTGGTGAGTGCCATACTCACAAGGCTCCTTCGAGGGCCTTTTTGTTGCTGTTCCGAGGGCGTCCCCCCGAGCAACTTAATATAGTTAACACAGTGTGTTAGGAAAAAATGCACTTTATTGATTTAGAATCTCGGTACAATTGGCTCAGTGGCCTTCTTTGGTTGTTAGAGTGCTTCTTTACTTAGGGAAATAAAATTTAAGTTTGGCCATGTTTCAGGCGTTTGGAAATAGCTTACCTTCGAAGGTCTCCAGCTTAAAGGCGTTGCCAAGCAGGGTTTCCGTAACCCTGTATGGGCCTTCCCAGTTTGGTCCCAGCTTTCCGTGTCTAAGATCCTTCCTGTTGTTTTCCAAAGTTCTGAGTACCAAGTCCCCTATTTTAAGGGTCCTGGGTTTGATTTTGAAGTCATGGTATTTCTTAACCATTTGGTTGTAGGCAGCTTGCCTAATGGCTGCAACTTCTCTTTTTTCTTCCAAGCTATCCATCTCTTCAAGTCTGGAGTTGGCATCATTGGTACTCGGATAGGTGATGATCCTCTCGGTTGGGACGTTCACTTCAGCACGTATCACTACTTCATGCCCATATGCCAAGGTGAAGGGTGTTTCCTTCGTGGCTGTTTGTTCTGTGGTTCTGTATGACCATAATATTGAGGGGAGTTCATCAACCCATCTTCCCTTAGCTGACTCTAGTCTCCTCTTGATTCCTTGTATGATGATCCTGTTAGCCAATTCAACTTGGCCATTTGTGGCAGGATGTTCCACCGAGGTGGTCTTCTGATGGATTTTCCAGACCTTACAGAAGTCTTGGAATTTCTTGCTCGTGAACTGTGCGCCATTGTCAGATATCAATGTGTTTGGGATGCCAAACCTGGTGATGATGTTTTGCCACATGAATTTTTCCATGGCTTCCGTGGTTATGGACGCCACGGCTTTGGCTTCCACCCACTTTGTGAAGTGTCCACAGCGACTATGAGAAATTTTCTCTAGTAAGTGGCCAATGGGAATGGCCCTGTAATGTCGATCCCCCAAAGATTAAAAGGCCATGGAGAAGTGATGGCATTCAGGGGAGCTGCGTGTGAGTGGATCATGTTGGCGTATTTTTGGCATTTCTCGCACGAGCGGACAACGTTTTCAGCATCTTGCTGAAGTGTGGGCCAGAAGTAGCCTGCTCTTTGGATTTTCTTTCGCATCGCCATCGGGCCTTGGTGGCTTGCACATAGTCCTTCGTGGACTTCGGTTAACACTCTGTTGATCTCGTCTCCCGCTATGCACTTGGCTCCAGGATGACTGAAGTTTTTCCTATATAAGGCGCCTTGTCTAATGAAGTACCTGCCAGATCTCCTTGTGACCTTTCTGGCTTCGTTCTTGTCTGAAGGGAGGGCGCCTGTGGCCAAATATTTGAATATTGGCGTTCTCTAGTCGTCAACTTCTTCCACGGGAAGAACATCCTGTTCTAGGATTGACGGCTCCCTTAGGGTTGTTTTGATGATGGAGTCTCTGCCTCCTTTGGTTGGCTTGGACGCCAGTTTGGCGAGCTCATCTACTCTTCCGTTGTCATTTTGCAAGATATGCTGGAAGGTGGCTTCAATTCTAGAGCCTTTGATGATTTTCTTCGCCTTTTCGGCGTATTGGACCATGATTAGGTCTTTGGTTTCGTACTCTCCTTTCATTTGTTGTATCACCAGTTGGCAGTCTCCCAAGATTTCTAGTTTTATGGCACCGATGTTCGCTGCAAATTTTAGAGCAGCTATCAGGGCCTCGTACTCTATTTGATTGTTGGTGATTGGGCACTCAATTTCTATTGATTGTTCCACGATGGAGCCATCTGGGGCTCGCATCACTACTCCTGCACCTCGTTGTGAGTTAGATACGGCTCCATCGATGTGTACCTTCCATGTCCATTCTTGGGCGTTCTCGAGTCCCGTCATCTCGGCTACGAAGTCTGCCAACGCCTGTCCTTTGATGGCCATTCTGGGCTCGTAAGCTATCCCGTATTCTGAGATTTCCACAGACCAAACTGACATTCTTTCGGCGATGTCTGGTTGTTCTACCATCTGTTTGATGGGTCTGTCTGTTCTGACAATTATCTGATACTGTTGGTAGTAATGTCTCAACTTCCTAGTTGAATGAAGTAATGAGAATGTTAACTTCTACAGGCGATGATACCGCTTTTCTGCTCCTGTAAGTGTTTTACTGGTGAAGTAGATGGGTTTTTGTTCTTCTCCCACTTCTAGCACCAAAGCTGAGCTGACTGCGTCATCTGTGGATGCCAAATAGACGTAGATGGGTTTGTCTTTGACTGGGATTACCAGAGTTGGCGGCGACGCCAAATATTTTTTCAACTTCTGGAAGGCTTCCTCGCATTCCTCGGTCCATTCGAATTTTTTGTTCGCTTTTAGCGTTTTGAAAAAGGGTAAGCATCTATCGGCAGACCTGAATGTAAAGAGAACTCGTGATGAGTAATACTCGTTTTATTAATGTCGAATTGTGCGTCGTAGGACGGCTTACATAATGACTTTTAAAGTAAATTGCAATCTGAATAAAGACAGAATTTTAAAGACACGACATATTTAAGAAAGAAGAAACTAGAAGCTAAAAAGCTTTATTGCTGACAAGGCGCTGGGCGCCTTCTACCTCGACAGGAACCTATGAAGAGCCGCTAGCCTGCCATTTAGGCGTTGGACTTCCTTGACTGTATTTGGAGCTTTCATCTCCAGGATGGCCTTGCACTGATCTGGGTTTGCTTCAATTCCTCTGTGGGTGAGCATGAATCCCAGAAACTTTCCTCCATTGACCCCAAAGGCGCACTTGGAGGGGTTCAGTTTCATCTGGTACTTCCTCAGCTGGTTGAAGATTTCTTTCAAGTCTTTAGTGTGCTTTCCTCCCTCTTTGGTTCTTACCACCATGTCGTCCACGTAAACCTCCAGGTTCTTCCTGATGTAATCTTTGAAGAAAAGATCCATCATCCTCTAGTAGGTGGCACCCACATTTTTCAATCTGAAAGGCATCACTGTGTAACAGTGCGTTCCCTGTTCGGTGATGAAGGACGTTTTCTCGGCATCCTCAGGATTCATTTTGATTTGTTGTAGCCGCTGAAGGCGTCCAGGAAGTTCATGGTCTGATCCATCCACCAGTTCGTCAATGTTAGGCAAAGGATAGTGGTCCTTTGGGCAATCCTTGTTCAGGTCAGTGAAGTCAACATACATTCTCCATTTACCATTGGCTTTCTTGATCAACACCACGTTGGAAAGCCACTCAGGGTACTTGGTTTCCTTGATGAAGCCTGCAGCTAAGAGCTTACTCACTTCCTTCTTAATTGTCGTTTGGCGTTCTTGGCCGAATACGCGCTTTCGTTGGATAACTCCAGCTTTTCCATCTGTGTTTAGGATGTGACAGATGAGTTTTGGATCGATCCCTGACATGTCGGCAGGACGCCATGTTGGGAATTCTTGGGCGCCTAAGGCAGCGGAAGCAAGAAAAACAGTAAAATAAAAAAAAAAAACTTTAAACGCCCAGGTCCAAGAATTCCCGAACGGATCCGCTAGCTGAATTAAAAACTTTTGGTTAAGTGGTATACCTCACGAGTTTCAATCGGTTTAGTTGAACGGGGCGTTTCCAAGAAGTCCACGTGACGCGTCCTTCCTCCGCCGGTAATCCACACGAACAGTTTGGAGATGCCTAGGTGCTAGCCTCCTTCACTTCTCAAGTGAATCGGGAACCTTTATCTACGGGTGTTCCTTTAATTCAAGAACTCTTCTTGAATTATCAAGAACTCTTTGGCGCCTTGATCAAGAACTCTTCTTGATCCCACACAACCTTGTCACACAATATTAACTCTTAATATTGTGCGCCACTTTCTCTCTCTAGGAAAGC